>JAOVVB010233387.1:0-10173 GCA_028570985.1 Heterobranchus longifilis
GTGTGTGTGTGTGTGTGTGTGTGTGTGTGTGTGTGTGTGTGTGTGTGTGTGTGTGTGTGTGTGCGTGTGCGTGTGTTCTTTATCCCTCACTTCTTTGCTTTTTCTCAAACTGATATATTCCCACACCTACATAACCATTCAGCCCTCAGGGAACAGCTATTAATGCGTGCCGGATGGTCTCAAATTGTGTAAAAGATAAACTCTCTTTCTCACTCTTTGAACGTGGTTGTGTGTAAGAAAACAATTGTATATGTATGTGGTTGCATGTGCAAGCGTGCATGCTTGTAGCATTGCACAGAACAACAACAATAGCCTATACATATACTGTATAGCGTCCTACATGACTATATTAAATTGTAAGCCCCCTTTTGTTCTAACACATTATGCAGAATAATAGATATACATGAATCCTGTGCACTTACAGACAGAAAATGATCAAGGAAAAATATAGAAAGGGCTATATTTTCTCTGTAGTGCAGTTTAATCTTTTCTTTCAAATTCTATGAAAACTGCTCAACATTGAAGTGGTACTTGATGATGTAGAAAGGATGGTATGAATGGAGCCTTATGTAGTGTATGAGTTATTTATCAGTACGTCTATGAAAGGATGAGGAGAAACATCTGCTCATCTGCATGTAATCCTGCATATTGCTGTTTGGAAAAATCTAAAATAGATGATAGGTCTTTTATTGGACTTTAATAACTATTTAATAAGCATATGTCTAACCCCAGAATTGTGAGTGATCAACTGAATAAATATCTTAAAGTGCTTCAGTCTACTATAGTGATCTGCATTTGTGAGTAGGCTATTTGTTGTTGTTTTTTTCCTTTGACTGTTGTCTTGTGCTCTCACAAGTGCTAGTTGTGTGACCAGTCTCTCTCTACTGTCTTATTATTATATTACATATTTCATTGGACTTCCCTGCCAAAAACCTGGTTTCACAATTTGCAAAAGGTCCACAACCACTGCACTGAATAGGCCGACTCCGTCCGGTGTGGCCCTATTCATTTTTCAACCACAAAAAAAACAAACCAGTCCAGTTTTTGCACTACTATTCAAACATCCGTATGTCTCAAGCGTGCTAAAGTTAGCCCGTGCAGGAAAACAGGCCCATATTCGCCTTGTTCACATTTCACCACAGACTCAACTGGGGAACTGCCCACTAAGAGTAACCACAGACACTGGGAGAGGTTCTACACAACACTAGATATACTTAGACATGGACCAAACCCAGGCTCAGCCACAGTCACAACACACACACAGACACACACACACACACACACACACACACACAACCAGCTGCACACAGATGAAGAGACACAATCTTTATTCTGCAGGGCAAACATTTTGGATGGCAATTTGTCCAAAGGTCTATCTAAAGCCACTTTCAGACATGCACTGCACCCCTGAACTTATCGAGACATTACCCGGAGGAGCTGTATGTGACAGCGCGAAATGTCTGAATCAGTTGGACCGGACATTAAACAGACTTTACCCTGCCAGCTCTCTAGTACAAAGTCTGTGTAATGTCCGACTGAGCCCATGTGAGAGTAGAGCCGGTCATTGTCCAGAGAATTCACAGTGAGTGACTGAGCGTGCTGATGTTTCTATGCAGCTCGCACAAAACTGGAAGAAAACAAACATCCAAGGGTGAAGAAGAAGAAGAAGAAGAAGAAGGTTCATTTACACAAAGACACTAACGAAAATGTGTAACTGGAGAGACGGTGACATTCTTCTGTCAGTAAGGGCCGACAGAAATTGTCAGACAAATTCAAGGAACGGCAAGAGATTCTGTTTTTTGTGACCAAATTACAAACCGGCTACATGACAGTGGTGTAATCCACATCATGTCCTGCCTCCTGCCTCCTACCCCTCGTCTAAACCAAAGGCTGTATTTCCAGTAAGCGAGAATACGTCCGACACAGACAATCCGGCCAATGTTCGGACCTGATTCTCTGGACACTGTCTGGAGTTCAGATGATAAAACCGCTTAAGGGGTTTTTATTTAGTGTGCTTTGTGCCAGTGCTTCAGTTTCTGCCTGATTCAGCAAACATCTGACACAATCTGTAACATCTGACACGATCTGTAACATCTGACACGATCTGTAACATCTGTAACATCTGACACGATCTGTAACATCTGACACGATCTCTAACATCTGTAACATCTGTAACATCTGACACGATCTGTAACATCTGTAACATCTGAACAACACACGGCCTCGTGACAGTTACGAGGTATGGTCAGAAACATTTGGAAGACGTGTTGAAAAACGTGTTCCCAGCCAGGAATAAATCAAATTAATTTCTTAATGAGTGGTCGTCTTTATCCCAGGAGGCATCTGTTGGCTGAGATGTTATACAAAAAGCTGGCAGTCTGAGAGCCGTGTCAGTGGTGCCTGGCGTATGCCATCGAGGTATTCTGATAACCAGATCCAGAAGAAGCATCAAGGACATTTTCCACCATCAGCTTAAACATGCTTGGCTCAGAGAATCATTTGGAATTATTAGTACTGACGAGAACTGGCTTCCTCTTCACTCACTTTTACTCTCACTGATGCCAGAAAATTTCAGTGCACCTTCCCAGAGGAAAGTATTTATGGTAGTTTCATTTTAAACATAAATGTACAGCCAGAGGTGTTGTGTGCTCTGTCAGACGTCTGGGGAATGGGATTAAGTCAGAGCTGACAGGATATAGATTTTGCAGAAAGAGTACACAGATTTATGCTTTTAGATAACAGATTCTAACCCTGCATATATTTAAAAATGATAAACTAGGCTAAGTAAGAATGATGTGCCTCTATCAACACATCTTCTCTAAACACCAATGCAATTATTTTCTAATACGCTCCAATAGTTATCTGCAGAGCCCATACAAGCTCCGACACTCAATGAAAACCATGTTATATTCCCGCACAGCTTGTGTGACAAACATGTAGTGAGAGGCAGCTCTATGGATAGCATGACTGATGGAGATGGGAGGAAACAGATTGCCTTCAGCAGGACAGGAGAGAGGAGGGAGCGGGGTGGAAGTTGGGCACAGGTGCAGCACTGTTTTTCATATACTGGCACTGAAAATTGCTTTCACATTCCTGCACGCACAACACAGTGTCATCAAACAAAAACAAACACACTCCTCCCTCCGTGTAAACATGTTATCCCACTAATATGTTTTAAAGTGGGCAGATGATTCTAACTCTTTGAATAAAAAGTACACCACAGTGAATCAGCTGGCACCTGCGGCTACAAACAGCCTCTGGGAGCAGCAGAGATTCCCGCACGCAGCTTCTTATAAACCATGTATATAACTGAGGAATTTGTGGTGTTTTAGCCACACACTACTTCTAGACAAGAGTGACCGAAACATATTCAGAAACCTCAGCTGGGAAAGAGTGGAGGTGAAAGTTAAGAACTCCTGCTGTCATGACATAAATACAGTCATGTTCGTCTTTTCCAGCAGCACATCACCTCACAAAGTCAGTGCTCTGCCTCAAATCTGTCACTGCAGGTTTTAAAATGCCATTGTGATGCTTTTATAGTGCAAACTGGTGACAGCTTTACCGTAAAGGCTTAAGATGTTACATTTTGGACAGTCTCTTCAAAGTATTACGCTATTTGAAGTGTGCTGGTTGGGGTTTTTCTGCTTACATTTTGTTTACCTTAATAAAGGACAGATCTGAGATGGCAAACTGCTGTTCCTTTACTTGCAAAGGACACTGTTGTAGATCAAACCTGAAATAACTCTGCCGGTTGCGACAGCTAAACAATCAGCTGAAACTCACTATAAAGAGCGGAGCATCCTCAACACTGCTGTATTAGTGTATATGATCACAGAGGTGCAGACTGTCCTCAGAGCAAAACGATAACAGGTGACGTTTGTTCAGTAGAATACGACCCATACTGATGTTTTGTTAGGCGGCGCCCTCTAGTGTCCGTAGGCACCAGAAAGCCGGAAGTAATGAAACATTAGAGCAGAACGAGAAATACGCTTGGGGCAGGAGGGATGGATGGATTTCACACTTTTTTCTAACCTCTACCAAGTTGTTTTGTTGCCTAAACCCAAGTCATGGGCAAAAAATGCTCATATGGGTCGTATTTACTCCCACCACTTGGGGCGCTATTTTAGTAAACGCTCATATGTATTGTATATGGTCATTTGGTTTGGAGAACTTGTTGCAAAGTTCTGCTGTGCTGTGACAGATATTTAGAATGACAATCTTAACTGATAATTGAGCTGATTTTTGCCCTTATGTTTTGGTCTACTATCCATTATCATGAGATCATCACACCGATGGAACAAATGGGAGAGTAAGATGTTGCACGGTGACACTGACAGCTGTCCTCATATTTCCTGCCCAATTAAAAAGGCATAAAACTTCCACTATAGACTTTGCGCTGCCAGATTCAACCCATCTCATGTGTTTTCCACTCACTGAATCTACCTGATGACACCTTCAAGGGAGGAGGCACCTCCGTTGATGCCGGTGCTGCTCCTAATGAGCTGCTTCTTTTCATCGTTGTAGCGTATCTGGGCCGGGCCGGGGAGAGTTGTAATTACTGCGAGGATTTGATTGCATTAGCCTCATCCCTACCTGTCCTTAATGACATTAGTTCTGTAGGAGGAAATTCATTAGACACGGAGAGCGGTGTCGGTCTCCCTCACATGTGGTTAGACACACTGACAAATTGCCTGCTCCATTGTAAACAAATGTAATTTAGTGAGGGGGGTATTTGTACATCAAGCACAAACATGCAGCAGAGCAACTTCGATTCAAAGCATCTGGCATGAAATGTGGAGCGAAATGGCTGCCTGAACATGGAGGAGCTGTGATTTCAAATGAAAGACACTACATAAAACTGAAACATATGCACATTCACACAGATGAACTGACACACACACACACACGCCATCGGTGCTGTAGAAACTTGTCTCAGAGGAAAGACCAAAGGCAGAGCTCTCCCAATAAAGGGAGATAAAGAGCGCAACTGCTGCCGAAATGCTGTTTCAGCATGTGGGTAAGCGAGTGTGATTCAGCCCCACATGTCTATCTGTGTGTGTCTGTGTGTGTGTGTGTTGTGGTATCTAAGAGTGAGTATCCAACCGTATTATCCAGGGATCAACTATGGTGTTGATGCTGGCATGCAAGCTGTCCTTGCCAATAAGCTGCCCCTGCATCCATCAGTCCCCGTCGCACTCCCAGTGCCAGCTCCGACAAGAGGAAGGATTACTTGCCCAGAACTGAGAGTACTCACTATTTATGTTGCCATTATGTTATTTATGTTGCCTACTCACAGGGACACACACACCGAAGAAAAAGAAATGATTAGTGGGGAGGTGATATATAAATATAGACTGGGAAGATGAGTACAGAGACTGAAAGTAGCATAAGATGAATGGTAAAGAGAGTGGGCTTGACATATGCTGTATGGACACTGTAAAAAATATCCCTTCTACATGCAAGGAAATATATTGTGTAATCCAGAGCAACTGCTAGTATCCAATGAAAAATCTGGCAGCGGGGTAAGCAGAAATCTTCTACTTTTTTTGCCCATTTGCTAGCAGCAGGAACGAGCTGAAAACACAACCTGTTCTCACTCACAACTCAACATTTAGGCTACATATTATCACGCCACAGAGTTGATATGGCAAACAGTTACTTATAAACATCGAGCATCCACAGCAACATTAGCTTTCATTTGGAGTCATGTTTCTGGCCAGCTGATGGATCTAAGCCCAGTATTCAAACTCCTTTTAGCTCCATTTGGTTTCACCAACTGCTGAAAAAATATCTGGCTCTTTATCTGCTAAATGCTCCACTATGTTCACCAGCTAGTTGCTAACTTTATCAGTCTGCCGTTTGGTGCTGGGCAGATATCGTACAATGTGTTATCTGAGCTTTTTTACTGAAAACAGCTGCCGTCTGTTTCCAAAAACTGTGTTGAAGAGAGCAGAATTGCAGGCTAGAAAACCAAGGCCCTAATCAGTGTTTTGGCATATCCAGATTGATTTTTAGAAAGTCTGGACAGCAAAAAAAAACAACACATGACATCACATGGATTCGATTTTTGCTAACCGTATCCAAACCACATTTAGAGGTTGTTTGAAATGTGACTGGATTTCTACAGATGCATCTCAGTCCAGACTCTCTGGCCGCTCAAATCAGATTTCAAAGTGTCTTTTGCATCCCTCACAACACGACACACAACGACGACAAATCCAGAGTGACGGAGGCGCTGAGCAGAATCCATGCTGCTGCTAGCAGAGTGCAACACCAGTCTGTGGACTGATGTCGAAATAAATTGTCTGCATCACGACTTGACAGCACGATTGTTTGGAGGGCGAAATGGTGGACCTCCATTTCAAAGTGGATTTGCCTGAAGTCTGAAAGGAGCCCAAAACAACGGGTCTTAATGAGTCTTAACATCGGACTTGCTCACGCTCTCCCTGTTTTAAGATCTGCTTCAAGTCAACCAGACTTCCAGACAGTCTCATTATACACAATCTTTCTTAGACATCTAGTTATGAAACAAAGATTATGCCTTTGACAAGTTCAACAAAAGACAAAAATGCTGATGTGGTATTACTGTCTGGCATACTTTTACCTTGAAAGAAGTTTAATAATGTAATGCAAATAGTCCTTGAAGCTATTATTAACCTTTAATTGTGTTAAAATAAGAGATAATAAGATGTGTTTTTTGAATTGCCTTTTTGCAGTGTAAGCAGGAGAGAGAAAATCAGGTGAAAGGAGAACAATGCTGTAAGAAGACTGACGTGGTGAATAAAAGGTAGTGACGCATACAGTCCCTGCTGAGCTCATTTCAGTTGGACGTATAAACACATTAACACTGGCCACTGCCACAGAGCTCCCACAGCACACACGACTGTATATCACCATGCATCTCACCCAAAACAAAGACGCACAAACCACTCTGACCATATGCAAATCCCTGCCGTTGCACAATCGCATAATAATGTTCATCCGTACATCTCTTCGGCTTTACCACGTCTGCATCTCTGATTTCACCTAATCCAATAATCTAATTTTCTCTAATCTAGGTATATCTAATCTAAATCTGTAGTCCTAATCATGAGGATATATTACAGTTCAAGTGTGAATCTGTGTGAGCTGGAGAGGGCTTTGCAGATTCAAGCAATTTGTTCTGCAATGAATTAGCATTAGCAAAGAAATACTCAGAGTTACCTAAAATACTTCATTTATATTTTAGATTTCCATTTTAGAGAACAACACAGTCATTGTTCAACACAGTATTACCATTTTATGCAAGGTTTTCAATGTCGTCCTTTCAAAAACACTACTTTTTTTTCCCTGTGCCATCATGTGTAGGCGTCACACTTTTTGGAACTGCATATGCTACCCCGTGTATCTGCTGCATATGTATGACAGAGATTATAATCAGGTCTAAGGTCGTATGTGAGCAAGCGATTGAGCCTGTGCTCCTAATGTGCCAATCAGAGCGAGGCTGCACTTGGCTGCCCCTGCAGAGACTCCCAAAGTAGCAGTGGGAGTGAGGGTGGAGGGTGAATGGGAGCGGACACGTTCCTGTAATCTGCCTGCCATCCATGGGTGCCAAATCTTTGATGAGGAAGTGAATCTGCTTTGTTAACCCTCTGACAGAAGGACTGCAGGCTCATTCTGTGTTTGGATGCGTTCCAAAAAAGGGCCATAAACACGAGCTAAAGTGAGCAGGCATAGCAAAACAGACAAATGAATAGACACATTCACACATTCCCGGTCATAAATCAGCTTTCAGTAACGTCTGTGTGGTATCTGGATCACACGCACGTCTTTTAGCGCAGAGACACATGGCAAGTTTGGTGGACAGGGTTGGGCTGCAACACATTTCTCACTCCCAACTCATCAAATATGGCAGCTTGGTCAGGAACCCTTGGTGTAATCTTTCAACGTGCAGGGTAGTCCTGTTGTGAATTCAAACGAGGCAACAAAACTACTTGGTTAGGAAAAGATTGTGGTTTGGGTTCAAATAACTATGCTATGTAACTTACATTTGTGCATGGCCTTAGTTAAGAATGTTACGTAAGGAATATTATGTAAGAAAGTTAACTTATGTACCCTAAGTAACTTATAATAAGGGTGTTGAGTTTGTGTGGAGCAAAGTGAGAGAGTGAATGCAGACTGCGAGGCGAGTGGTCGGAGTGGGGAAGAGTTTCAGTTTAATAGCGAAGACATCAAGTGAATGTACAGCAGAGTTTGTCCTTTTGTGCACTGGGAAAGCTGAAGCAGGAGGAGTTAACACCTGTTTTCCAGCGCGTTCACACCAGAAAAAAAATGGAAGGCTCAGAAAGGCATACTCATCTTCTAGCAATAGAGAAGGGGTCTATCACCTATATTTTTAGCGGGTATTCCCATGTTTATACAGATAAAAGGTGCCCTGTGCGTCGGTATGAGACGCTGAGGGCCACTGACCAAGCTGCCATATTTAACGAGGTGGGAGTGAGAACAGGTTGGGTTGTGCCATGATTGATGAAGTGCAATTACAGCAACACACACAGACTTCCATGCATGCATAGTAAACACACCAGACACTTTGCTCAAGTCCTCTTGGTGACGTCTTTAAAATGTCCTGTTGGCGTAAAAGATAAACTAGCCTGACCTTTGAACTCTGTAGGCCAATTAACTTGCCCCTTAACATTCCTTCTTGCACTGTGACCAGATCCATTTCTGAACAGCTAAACATGATTATTGCGACCTGTCTGTGCTTTTGAGCATGTTGCCAATTTTCTGTCTAATGTGAGAAGGTCAAGGGACCTGCTAAGACCGGGGTCAGAGTAGGCTCATGAGGAAAGACTGCAGCATATGTGTAATGAAATGACGTCGTGCTAAAAGTACCAGATGTATTTCAGCATAACACACACCAACACGCACCAGCATACACACCCTTCCCCCCCTCCCTCTTCACAATCGCTGGCACATCTTCCCCCTTTTTTCTAATCAGCATGTAAAAGACCCCGAGGAACACATTAACACCGTTAAACTAGGCTAATTATGTAGCAGACACTTTTAACACTGTGTGAGAAAGTGTGTGTGTATGAAGTGAGCGTGTGGGAAACCACACATTTGCATGATAGCGTACGATGTGTGATAATGTCTGTGTGTCGTCAATTGCTCTCACAGGAAGTGAAGTGAATCAATCAGGTTGCCACTCACAATTACCGGGCTATTAATAACAAAACACTCCACTGTTGCCTCCACAACAGCCATAACTGCAGAAATGACTCCAGTAGGAAAATAGTTTTATCACCATATCAATTATTCAGCACTTGGCACTAAACAGAATTTGCATGCTCTGTATGAGTGTACAGACAATTCACTGTTGGTTATGTATGTTTCCTAATGTATTTTTGGGAAACAGCTAGGATCAAGGGCCCCCTTCATCACTGTCTTAGGTAGTGACAAGCCAACTGGTGTTCATCGATCACACGATGAATCACTGCAGAGGAATAAATGTACTAACAGCTATTTAGAAGCAGAGGATCATCTTGCAATAGCAGAGAAAAGCCCAGGAGGTGTTGATGAGCAAATTTACAGGGCACAAATACACAGGACCTACTGTACACGACAGGCTTTAGAGAGAAGTGAGGTGGGTAATGGTTAAACACTTAAATATTCCAAATAAATTATTGGAACTTCGGGGCAATTTGCTGGATAACCAAACTATGTTAGCTGCTTATCTGCAGTAATTATAAACTATAATACAATATATAGCAGTAGGGCTGCAACTATGGATTATTTTCATTATCAATTAATCTGCCAGTTATATTCCAGATTAATTGATTAATCATTTGGTTTAAAAAAAAATTTCTGAAAATAGTGTCCATCCCAGTTTCTCAAAGTCCAAGGTGATGTTTTTATGTCTTGTTTTGTCAGTCCAAAGATATTTTTAAAAAAACAGAGAAATGCAGGAAATCTCCCTATCTGAGAGGCTGAAAACAGCAGTTTATGCCATTTTTGCATGAAAAATAACTTTAACAATTAATCGATTAACAAAATAGTTGATTATTTTTCTGTCGATCGACGAATCGTTGCAGCTCTTCAAGAATGAGGTATATTTTACAAAAATGTCCCAAATGGATTTGATTGATTTGTACTGGTTGTTATTGCTGTTGTTTGCCTGAGTCTTGTTAGAAATAT
>JAOVVB010233388.1:0-10173 GCA_028570985.1 Heterobranchus longifilis
CTTTGCTGTAACCCTGTTCCCTGAAAAAGCGGGAACGAGATGCTGCGCTCCAATGCCGCACTGCTTGCGTGACTGGATGTCCTTTCAGACAAAATTGATCTGAGGAATGTTTCCGGTTCACTCCTATTTATAACCTGCAGGTGCGCTCCATCAGATGACGTCACCTGACCGAGGTTATATATGCCAAAATTTGGCGTGTTTGATACACACATGTCACAACCGGCAACACAGAAAGATGTTCCCATAGCGTTTTCACGCAGCATCTCGTTCCTTTTTCAGGGAACAGGGTTATAGCAAAGTAACCCGAGACCTTCATGTTGATGAATGGAATTCAAAGAACTGAGTCACTAAAATGATCCAAACTTCCCATCACTACCTTGGACAAAGTTTTAACATGTTCACTTAGGGTGTACTCATTTTTGTTGCCAGTTATTTTGACAATAAAGTCTTCATGTTGAGTTATTGTTAGAGGACAGTAAGTCTGTACTGTTATACAAGCTGCACTCTAAAGTATATCCAATTTTCATTTCTATAGTATTGTCCCTTGAGAACATATAATAAACTGGTTGCTGAAATGTGAGGAGTGTACTAATTTTTGTAAGGGTCTACTCACTTTTGTGACATAATTTGCAAAATAAAAGTCATCCAACCAATCTCGACTCGAAAAATAATTTTAAATAGTAGGAAGTTCTTTGTCTTTTAGATAAGCTTCTTAGCTTTACCTGCACACCAAATAAGGTAGTACCTGGTGCAACCAGTTGCAGTAATTACCAAATTCTGGCATGTTCAGGTGTTATACTATATGTTCAAATCCTGGACTTAAAATCAGATTTTTTAAATATATAAATAATACAGTAAATGTCTAATTTTTCCATTCCAGTCTTTGGCTCCTACCACCTCATGTGTTGAATAAAAGTACTTACTGTAGGAAGGCAACCGGTCAATGCTGTTTCTTTTCTTGACAGGGGCTGAAGAGTCTGAATGTGTCTGCTTGTCTCTTTCAACTTGTTTGTTCTTATCTGCTAACTCAGTTTTCTGTTGCTCCAGTAAATTTGTCAGCTCATTTGTTTGACTGTTTTTGTCCTGCAGCTCCTGTCCCAAAATCTCTAGTTGATTTTTACTGGTCTCCAGTTCTTTATCTGTGTTTACCACTTGGCTTTCTTTCTCTTCCAATTGACTCCCTTGTAATTTCTCAGCCATATCTTGCAACTTACTGTTTATGTCGCTGGGTTTGGTATCATTTTCTTCAAGTGTCTTGTCCTTTAACTGAAGCATGTGAGCATTTTCTGTCAGAAGTTTGTCTTTCTTCTGAAGCTGCTTTTCTCTCGGTTAGATGTCTCTCTTTCTCTGCTAAATGTTGTCTCTTTTCTCCAAACTCAGTTTTCTGTTGCTCCAGTATGGTCATCATCTTTTGCAGTTCACCTGTTTTGTCCTGCAGCTCCTGTGTCAGTGTCTCCAGTTTATTATTACTTGTTTACAGCTCTTCCTCAGTGTTCTTCAGTTGTGTTTCTTTCTCACTTAGCAGCTTGTTTATATTCTTCAGTTTTGTGCTTTGCTCCTCCATGTGTTGCTGACTGTTTTTTTATTGCATAACTGTTTTATCCAATTCAACGGCCTTCATCTGCAGTGTTTGTGTATTTTCTATCAGAAGTTTGTCTTTCTCTTGAAGCTTTTTGTCTCTCTCCATTAGCTGTGCCTCTCCTTCAGTTAGAAGACAATTTTTCTCTTCAAGATGTTTGCTTTTTTCTGCTAACTCAGTTTTCTTTTCCTCCAGTATGATCATCATCTTCTGTAGTCTTATTGTTCTGCAGCTCCTGTCCCAGCATCTCCTATTTATTTTTTACTGGTTTCCAGTTCTTTGACTGTGTTTTTTACCTGTGTTTCTTTCTCATTCAGCAATTTGTTTAAATTCTCAAGTTGTGTGTTTTTCTCTTTAATTTGTTCCATGGCATTTTTAAGTTTTTCTTTTGTTTCCATTAATACTGCATCTCTCTCAGATAGATTTTTCTCTTATCTAATACCTTTTTCTTCTCCCCAAGTTTGTTCTCCATTTCCTCCACTTTTACATTCAGTTTTTGCTCTCTGTCATGTAAATGTTTAATGATTTTGTCTCTGATTCTTAGTTTTGTATCTTTATCCTCTGTCTGTTTTTTATTCTCATTGAGCTGCTGTTCAAGCCTTTCATCCACTGCTTTATATTCTGAAATTATTGAAAGTAATTGTTAGGTGGTATTTTTGCAGAAGCATAATCTATACTGTGTCAGTTATAATTATACACTGCCATGCCAAAAAAAGTCACCACCTGGATTTAAATAAAAACAAAAAGTTAAGAACTTTCAACTTGATAATTCCTACAGTGATAAATATGGTTCAGCCTTTACAAGTTATTAGTGAGGTTATTCGAAAAAAAAAGAAAAAAAAACCTAGGGACTATGGACTGTGGAGCATTGGATAAGGGACATTTGGTCTGATGAGTCCAAATTGAGGATAAGAAGAGAGGCGGATGAAGTAATGCACCCATCGTGCCTAGTGCCTACTGTAGAAGCCTGTGGAGGCAGTGTTATGATCTGGGGTTGTTTCTGTTGGTCACATATAGGATCAGCCAAAATTTTCTGCCCAAAACAGTGAGGTCAACTAACACCCTCAATGTACGGAATGATCAGGTTTTTCCATCAATTGCTTTTTTTTCTTCCCTGATGGCACAGCATATTCCAAGATGATGATGCCAGGATTCATCGGGCTCAAATTGTGAAAGAGAGACTGTGAAAGTTTAGGGAGCATAAGATATCATTTTCATGCATAGATTGATACGTGAGTCCAAACCTTAACCTTACTGAGAATCTTTGGGATGTGGTGGAGAAGAATTTAACGCAGGTCTGACCCTCCCATCATCAATATTGGAGAGAAAGCAAACATGTACTGTAATCAAAATAAAAGCAGTTCTACAAAAGATTTAAGTGTGTGACTTTCTTTTTTTTTGGCCGGGCAGTGTTTATCTGGCAGTCTCAGAAATGTTTTATTTCACACATCTTTCTGTACTTACCAGTCAGCAGAGCAGATTCCTTCATTATAGTATTTTCCTCTTGTTTTCATTCTCTATCAATCTGTGAATAAAAAAAAATGACATGCAAATGCATGGAGTAGAGGAGTCAGGGTCTGGGTCTAACCTTGAGTCCAACAACATTTAAATTAAATTTGTTTACATCGTTGATAATATACTGTATAACCATATTAGACATGTAGAGATTTAACTGTGTACTCACCTGAGAAATGTAGACAGGTTGGGGAGAATCTCGTAAAACAATGTGTACAAAATGTTATTTAAAAAGAAAGTATAATGAACACTATTCTAGATTTTTTTGTGTTATTATTTTAGACAAATTATATTTGTCATTAGGTGGCACAGTGGTGTAGTGGTTAGCACTGTTGCCTTGCACCTCCAGGGTCCGGATTCGATTTCTGGCCAGGCTCGATTCTCTGTGTAAATATAGAGTTTGCAAATAGAGTTTGCATTTTAGAGTTTCTATTTTTCTCAAATAGAATTTGCATGTTCTCCCCGTGCTTGGTGGATTTTCTCCGGGTACTTGGGTTTCCTCCCACAGTCCAAAGATATGCAGGTTAGCCTAATTGGGTTGTCCCAAATTGCCCGTAGTGTGTGAATGTGTGTGTGTGCCCTGCGATGGATTGGCACCCTGTCCAGGGTGTACCCTGCCCCGTGCCCTAAGCCTCCTGGGATAGACTCCAGGTCCCCGTGACCCTGAATACAGGATAAAGCGGTATAGAAGATGAGAGTTGGTGAGATATTTGTCATTACACTTGACTTAGATGAAGATCAAATTACATTTTATGACAAATGAATACGGAAAACAATGAAATTCCAAAAGGTTCAAATACTTTTTCTTTCTACTGTATAAGAATATCTACAAGAGTGCAGCTAGAATTACTAGAATTTCCCCATATATTTTGTATTTTCTACTTACTGTTAAAAAACTGTAGTATTTATGTAATATTTAATATGTAATATGTAATATTTAGCCTTTTTTTTACATCTCAAAAAAATTAAATATAATGAAAAATGTTTGTTTGTTTGTTTGTGTTTATTTAATGTATAAAGTGGAACACTCATGTATTTTATATTGACTGCACGTAATGTCAAATCCTTCTTTTGTTTTTTAATTTAAACTTTACAATTATGTAGTACAATACATGAAAATGTAAAAACCCAGCTTAAAAAATGAGAATATTTCCTTTTGAGTTTGAGTAAATTTCCAGACTAAAGTTAGTGCATCAAGAGCCACCATATATTATTACCTTGCCAATGGGCTACAACTGTTGCATGTCAGAAGCATCTTATCTGGAAAATAAAGAGCTGGACCATTGCTCAGTTGTCCAAAGTTAGGAGGAAGAGTGAAGAGGCATAAAATCCAAAGTCAATCCAGTCATCTACCAGGAGATTTTAGAGCTCTTCATGCTCTTCCACCTGCTGACAAGCTTCATGAAGATGCAGATTTCGTTTTCCAGCAGGACTTTGCACCTGCCCACAGTACCAACATTACTGGTTTGTTGACCATAATATTACTGTGCTTGGTTGGCCAGCCAACTCCGGACGTGAACCCTATAGAGAATTTATGGGCTATTGTCAAGAGGAAGATGAGAAACACAGATCCAACAATACATATGAGCCAAAGCATGCTATCAAAGCAACTTGGTCTTTAATAAAGACTCAGCAATGCAAGAGGGTGAGTGCCTCCATGCCATGAAACATTGCTGCAATTGTTTGTGCTAAGTTCTTCTGTTCTGTCTTCATCAATGACCTTACAGTGGTACTGTCCTAAATCCGACTCTGTAAAGCCTTTCAGTCGTAAGGAGACATTTCCTTTCTCCAGTTCCTTAGTAAACAGACTCATTCTGCCCTCATAACCTCTCCCTTCTATGTTTTGTCCGTTCTTATAGAGACAAACACAGCTTGTATTTCTAAACCACAGGATCTCCATGTTAACTGCATGGATTTCAGAAGACAGGTGGCAAGAGAAAGTGACCAGAGAGACAGCCTGATGCTGTGCACCATGTGGGAAAATCAGTTTAAAGTCATCTGTGTAGGAAAATACATAAACACAGAAAAAGAAAAATACAAATTCAGTTAGTTTTTTTTTTTGTAAGCAGTCCATATGAGTACAAAAGAAGTAAAGCATTGAAAGTTTGCCTTACAGCTGCTCACAGTTGCCATCTTGATATTCTATTGTAGGTTCAGACTAAGGAAATAGTCTAGAACCTAGAGGGAAAAAAGCAGAGAAAGAGTGTGTGAGAGAGAGAGGTAAAAGATTCGAAACAGCTTTCAAAGCAAACCAAAAAAATCCACCGTCAATGCTCTGTTCCCATGCTCCTTCACAAAATAATGTTACAAATAGCACGAACTACATTATACCAGTATAACTACAGTATATAAGCCATGCTGATTGTTCAACATCTTTGACAAACCGCTGTTAAATCTTAAATGGCCAGAGTAATGTAAGTAAAACAGAAGGGCAAAATAGTATACAGGATAATTGAATGTTATGGGATTATTATACCTTATTATACACACATCTTTGTGCATTGTTTAATAATCAGATGTCTTTCCTTTTGCTCAGAAATATGAGGTTTCACCTGAGTGGTATCCCCAATTCTCCAGAGCTCATATTTTTATATATCATACTTGTATATCAATTAATCAAAACGTATTTAGGTGTTACTGTACATGTAGACTACAAGAAATGTCTCTCCATTTTGTACACAAACAGGAAGCCCGAAGTCCTTTCACTTTCGTCCGTGTTGCATCTGCCGATTGGTCCACCACTTCCCCCTCTTCCTCCTCCTGCTGCTTAGAGATCCCTCCTCTCCTCATAATCACAGCTTTTTCTTATACCAGATATAAATAGTTGTTCTCTCACGAGGCTCTCTGATCTTGAAAATGAGCCACTTAATAAATATAAAGCTTTGCATGCAAATAGACATTGTCACACATGAAATATGAAATAGATATATAGTGGAATTGCTACAATTAAAAAGGATACGATTAGATTTATTATGCTTTCATCAATATGTGTCCAAGTTTCCCGGCGAATCTGTAGTAGACCAACAGATAATTTGTAAATGATTACAGTTAATAAGTGTAAATGTCAAAGTAATAAGCAAACCATCTTGCTCAATATATGTTTAAAATATTAATGCATTTTTAGATGCCAAATCTTTGTCTTTTAATGTAATAATCAGTTTATAATTGAACTAATTGCTCCTTATTTCCAAATCAGCTGATTGTTATACCTCAGATGAATATGTATTGATGAACTTCTCCAGAGGTCTTTTTCAGACGGTCCAGAATTCTTCCAATCACTGGTAAATGTTGCCAAGTGTTACAGTAAAACTATATATGTTACACAATGCAGTACATTAGCATACAATACAGATCAAAAGTTTGGACACACATTCTAATCCTATTGTCTTTCCTGATTTTTCTTTCTTTCTACACTGTAAAACAATGCTGAAGGCAGTTATTTCCAAGATATACAATAATTTGCTTTGAACAGTTGATATTGAGATCTATCTATTATGCTCTGTAAAGTCTTTATAACGGCTCTAATCTGAGGTGCTGTTTGTTAATCTGTGATTTTTGAGGCTGGTAACTCTAAATGAACTTCTCCTCTGCAGCAGAGGTAACGTTTTGGTCTTGCCTTCCCGCGATGGTCTTCGTGAAAGCCAGTTTCATCATGGTGCTTGCACATGACAGTACTGTTCTTAGAGTGTTACGGAATTACATAATTCCATATGTGAGATTTCATATATTTAAAGGATCTAATATTGTTCTAGAATGTAGGAAATTAATAATAAACAAAAAAGACAGAGAGAGAGAGGAATGAGCGATCCCTTTTTGATACCTGTTAGAAGGAGGTTACACGTTAACATTTTTTGTGCATGGATGTCACAAAGGCCCAAACTATTGTTATTTGAGCCATAATAAAACTACAGAAATGTAATGGGATAAACATCTTTTTTCCATGAAACTAAAAAATTCAAACATGCCATTGGTCAAGTCATTGGTTTCAGTGGAAGGTACTTTTTTTAATGAGTATTCATTAGAAAGCCATGATTATTAAATCAGTACATTTGTTTAAATGTGTACAACACATTCTTTATCAACGATAGACAATAAACAGTATAACTGTAAAATAAAGTATAATAGATGTTTACAATCAATGTTAATATTTAAACTATCCTGCAATAAATTACTAGTTCAAATAGTTTGTTTAATCAAGTAATTTATTTGAAGTAAGCAATGCAGGATGATTGGCATTCTAATAAAGAAGCGTACATTTAGAATTATAAAGTGCATGCAATCTATAACAGGAGTGTGAATTATTTAGCATATGAAGTTTGCAAATAAACACATACACATTTACTGTATTAAAGTATTTAATGTCAGTTTAAGAGTTTAGCTTTATGGTGTCATTTAACTTAATAAAATCTGTATGTTTGCAAATATAATGATTGTTTTTGTAAAGATGCATTTATTATGTATCCCGGATATATATAAAATGTTTTTCACCACTGGCAAGTCTTTACATTTTCCCATTTTATTTGAAGCTAATTGAAGTGAATTTGAATTAACTTATGACTTATATTATATGACGTATACTTCAGTGCAGCTTAAAATGCAGTGCACAATTGAACTTTACCTCACTTTACATTCCTCCATGGTTTCTGCAAACAAAAGGAAAAAGGAACAAAAAAAAGGAACAAAAATTACAATTGTTATTAAATGCTGTTACTAATATATATTATATACTGTACATTATAAATAAGCACTAATCTTTATAATTCAATATGATTATATTAATGTTCAAGATAAACATATCTACAAACAAACAGATAGAGATTTTTTTTTCATTTTAATTTTAAAATATTACTGAACCTACTGTTTTTATCCATTTAGCAACTTTTCCCACTGCTTCTTTGTTCTTCGAGCATTTATGTAATCCTTTATCCTCATGAAATATGCAGTCAACTGCGATCATGTTCTCTCTTTGTACAGCTCTGCTGCTGACTGGTACAATAAACTCTGGATCAGTTGTATGGTGGAGAATCACTAGAATTGCTGGTTTGGTATCTGGAAGTCCGAGAATTGAAGATGAGTGCTAGTGTTCATAGGGGGCTTTCTGAAATCTAGGGTGGGAGTGAAGGTGCAGAAAACCTAAAGGTGATACTGTACACTGGTATTTCGATATGTTGTCACGGTGACAAATTTATAGTAATTCTTAAGAGAACTTAAATGATAAAGATACACAGGTCAGGATAAATGTTTATTAGCTTTTTTTAACCTCATATGTACTTAAACATAAACTTTTTTTTTGTAAAATTGCTATACAGTATATTTTACATAAAATCTGGATGTGTAGTTCCTGTACTTCTAATTTACTTATACTTTGGGAGATCTTCTGATTACCTGATATTTCCTTTAGCTGATGCAGAGCAGCTTCAATATCAGTTCCTGCTCGGGAAACCACAGGGCAGAAAACAAGGCAGAATTTGCAATTCTTTGCTTTATCTGCTTGCTTAAGTCTGAAATTCTTTTTATGGAGCGTTTTTAAAAATTTCTTGTGGGAATCTCGAGTGTTGCCAGTCTGGATGGTGAAGTACCTTACTAAAAAAAAAAGTTGAAATTATGTAGCATTTGATATATGTACAATATATTTAGCAAAATATATCTTCAGATTAATTAATACGAAGATGTTTTGCTATAGACAATCAAAAGCATTTTACCTTTCCACAGGGGAAGTTTCATGCACTTTGTTTCTGACTTCTCTTCTTGATCATTGTCATTTTTATCTTGACGTGTTTCCTTTTCCTCAGGCATGGTGTTAATTTCTCCATCCTCAATACTGTTCTTCTTTACTTCACTGCTCTGTTGTCTTAGTTTTCGGTTTTTCTCCTCCTCATCTTGACTTTTCTTCTTTTCAAACTCCACATTTATTCCATCTTCTTTGATATTATTTACTTCTGATTCATCATTCTTCTCACCTTGACCTGCATTCTTATCTAGCAGTTTTATGTTTGTCTCACCTTCTGCTAAACTATTACCTGTTAGGTCATTTTTATTTCCTTCAGGTCCTCTAGTATCTTGGTCCTGTTCATGACTCTTTTCTATGTGTTTCTCCACCTGGTCTTCACCTTGCTCATCTCTTTCTTCATTTGATAGACATGGCTCCAAACATTCTTTGGGTTTTTCTGCTTCACTTTGATTTTGGTTTCTGTCCTCTACATGACTTTTCTTTGTTTCAAATTCCACATTTGGTCCATCTTCTTTGATATTATTTACTTCTGATTCATCATTCTTCTCACATTGACCTGCATTCTTATCTAGCAGTTTTATATTTGTCTCACATTCTGCTAAAGTATTACCCGTTAGCTCATTTTTATTTTCTTCAGGTCCTCTAGTATCTTTGTCTTGTTTGTGACTATTTTTTATGTGTTTCTTCAACTTGTCGTCATCTTTCTCATCTCTTTCATTTGTTTTAATGCACGGCTCCAAACACTCTTTGAGTTTTTCACTTTCACTTTGATCTTGGTTTCCCTCTTCAAACTTCTTTTCAAATTCTCTTTTTATTATCTCATTCTTTTTTATATTATTTTCTTCTGGTTTCTCATCCTTCTCACTTTGACTTCCATTCTTCTCGATAATATCTATTGTAATCTCTTCTTCTTTTACACCATTCTCGGTCAGATCTTGCTCTAATGTGTTTTCTTTCTGTAACTCAGCTTGATCCTGGTTCAGTTCCTCTACAGTAAGACTCATTTGTCCATCTTGGCTATTTCTCTGATCTTCCTCTATTACTGTAATTGAAAATTAATTAACAAAAGTCATCAGTGTTCAAAATAAATTTTCATTGAATTCTTTAAATTAATTCTGAAATTAGGAGTGATCTATAAGATCTATAATCAAGCTTAGTGGAAATCCAATGAGATTGTCCTCACCTATTAAACATTTCTATGATCAGTTTGAGTAAATCAGCTACATACAGCAAATTAGACTACGAACCTGATGCCAAAAAAGTTGGGACACTACAAATTGTGAATAAAAACAGAATGCAATAAAGTGGAAGTTTCAAATTTCAATATTTTATTCAGAATAGAATATAG
>JAOVVB010233389.1:0-10173 GCA_028570985.1 Heterobranchus longifilis
TACTGTCTGCATGAAGACAATATGGACTGCAATAAACATTTTTTCTTTAAAAATTGGTGTTCTTAAGAATTGTGGGATAAAATCTCAATTTTGAGTGGAAAGAAATTGTGATATTTTGACCAAAATCGTGCAGCCCTATTTCACACATGATGCCAAAATCCAGAGTCCAGCTTTCTCTGCTGTTTTGGAGACAGATTGTCTTTCAGTCTTTAAGCAAGACTTCTGGAATAAGAAATAACTAATTCTTTTACAAGAGCAAAACTGAATTTGTAAGAATTAAAACACACTTTTGCTCTGTTCAACACACTCAGGAGTTTTGATGTTACAGCTTTATATATTTATTTATTTACACAGCACATGATGGCTAATGTTAACAAACTTTTGCTGATTATGTAACGGACAGTGCTGCAGGGATGAAGTATTTTTGTAGGCCAGCCTGGAAGTTAGCGTCGCCCTGGTTCCCTCGACAAAAAGCCTCTGGGATTTGTCCACTGGATTTGGGATTATTGCAGAAAATAAGCTCTAAACAGAAGTTTATGATACTTAATACAAGATAATGTTCACATATGAACACCACTTTTATTTTTTTATGTAAATGCAATCGCCAGAAGTAAAACAAACTACACCACAGTCACATGACTCAGCGTCACCACCACTAATCTGACGGTGACGTTTAATGTCCCCGACAACCTCTGTTGTCTCATTTAGCCACTTGTTAGCAACTGCCTTTTTTAAGACATGTTAAAGCTTCAAAATTAAATTACAGATGGAGAACAAAACATGAAAATCTCTCGAGCCTGCGTTAACCACAGACCTTATTTCAGACGTGTAGCCAAAAACCCATTGACTTCAAGACGAGGGAACCGGAAGTGCAAAAATCTAGGACTCATTCCTGCAGCTCTATTATTGAGAATGTTTGATGACTTTATGATTCTTCTCTATTGTTGCACTATGTTTTTGCATTTTCCCTGTAATAACCACATGTGGCTACAGTGGCCACAGTTCAGCAAAGTTGCATATGATCATGTTAAGCTCTGATTCACTGCTGTCAAGTGTTGGTGCTCTGCCACCAGAATCACATTTGGAAAAATAAGGCAAATAAAGTTGACACAGCTTCAAAGATGCATCAAAAACCTGGTTTCAACATTTAAAAAGTTGTTGAATTTGAATTTGACACACTGTAACCTCTGACCTTTGTATATCCTCGGCCCTGTTTAGTACAGTGTCTTCTGTGAAACCTTTGCACTGCATGTTTGTAAAAGGCAGTTGTTGTTTTTAAAGGCAGTTTTTTCTCGCCACTGTCACGTTGTAACGCTTGCTCTTGGGTGAAGTTGGGACTTTGAAAATCATTGAGCATGTTCTAGACCTGCTATGTGCAAAGTGTCCTGAAATAACTTTTGTTATATGTCACTATACAATTTAATTTAATTTGCACATTTGCCTTATAACTGTGACATTTAGATTTGTACATACTGAAAAATTCCACCATATTTTAATGCTTAATTATTTATAATGTTTTATCATAATGTTTTTTCTATGTCTCCTTCTTACTTTTTAACAACTTTCCAATTCTAATTATTTATTGCATATACAGGGTCAAGAGTATGCCAATTAAAGTAGCACAATTGCTCTGGACCTCTCTGAATTAGATGCAATAATGCTGAAGCTCATCTGAATATTTCCAGTGGGATTTAGGTGGATCTGTGGAACATTTACCCTGAAATCTGTTCTGTTAATCTGTTTTGAACCTCAACTTGCATTTCCCTTGCCAGTCAGCCTGAGGTAAATCGCCATCCAGGTGTCCTCTGCTCTGTCTTACCGTGGTAAGCCTCTCCTGGTCCCACAATGAGCCGATGATGAAAGCCACCAGACGTCCCTCCTCGAACCAGCCAAGAGACAGCTCAGGGCACAGGCTGAGGAAGTGACGCACCTCGTCCAGGTGGAGAGGACACTCACCGGACACAGAGATGAAGGCTGTGTGGAGGAGGAGGAGGAAATGATACATTAAGAAACCTGGATGACAGAGAAGTGGGTATAATGTTCCTGTGCTGACCATATATGGAAGTGTGATGAAAGGACCACGTTATGCAGGTTAAACTCATATCACCTATGCATTTAGGAAAGATAAATGCTCATGGTGACTTAATTTTGTAGTGGGCCACAAATGTAAATATTTTTCATTGGAAAGAAGAGTAAAAGTAATTCATTTCTGTAAATGTAATTTGTGTTAATAATGGAGGTTATTTTGCTTATTTTTTTGTTATTTTGAGAGTTGTTATCAGTGGGTATACTGGGTATACCCACCCCTTTTTCTGGCGGTTACAGTATACCCACCTATCAGCCAAAAAAACATTGGAATATACTGTATAGCAGAGTAAAGTCAGACAGTCAGAACAGAGTCTTCCTCTTTAACCTATACCCATCTACATAGTAGTTTTACTAATAGTAATTTTACTCTTTTATTTAATCTGTTATGTTTTTGTTTTTTTTAATTTATTATTTAACATCTTATTGTCGTTTTCTTTATTTTACCAAGTTTTTAGTTTAGCTTTTATTCCTTATCTTTTTTTAAAATAATTATTATAACATTTTAATCTATTTTACTGTCATGTCAAGATTTTTTTAAATCCTTGCTTTGTCTTTTTTTAATCTAGTTTTATTTCACTATGTTCTGTACTACTATTACTCTTATTATAGATTTTGAATCTATTTATTACTTTTTCATTTTTATTCTCTTGCATGCATTGGCCTCTAATTGTTCAACTGTTTTTGTCTTTCTTATGGTTTTATAGTCTACATTTTCTGTCTTATTATCGGTTTGTCAGTCATCTGTGAAGCACTTTGAACTGCACTTATGTGAAAGGTGCTATAAATATACAGATGCATTGATTGTGGAGATAGGTCTGGCAATGCGAGACTACACGAGGTATATGTATACACGTTAGTGAAAACATGAACTGCTGTTGAATGAATTCTTGTTTCCCCTTAAGGAAAGAAAACGTTCCTGCGTGCGTAACCGCGCGTGGAATAACTGTCCTGCACTCATTAAGACACCTATAACAAGTGATGTGATTCAGTAAAGAGTCTGCTCACCTTCTCTCTCTATCTCGAACACACTGATGGCATCCTCCGGGCTGAGGGAGCGGAACTCGCTGGCCGGCAGCGTGTGGCGGCGGCCCCGCGGCCCCGGAGAGCGCATATGGAGCGGCCTCATGAACGGCACTGCGCTCACCACCGACATCTTTTCCTCTCAAAGGGTTCTAAAGTAAAAAGAAGGAGAGTGTCTGACTTCTCTGCTGCTCTCTCCTTTAACACGAGTATCTCCTCGTCTAAAAAGCCTGATCCGTGCGTAACAGGACTGCGCGTGAAGACTGAGCAGAGAGCCGCGCGCCTGCAGTATTTATACCCTCGGTGCGCAGGGGTGTTTGGTTTCTAATCCTGAAGCCAGCTGGATGACCAAACCCTCCAATTCCCCGTGAGTAAGTTGAACAACAAACATATTTAGTCGAGGTCAGGAGGATATCCGTGTGTTGAGAATTATCCTCGTCATGCCACCATCAGACCCGCAGCAGATTTGGATTTTACGGATCATGTGTTGGAGATCTCAGCAACATGTTACCAAGCTGTTATCAAGAGTAACTCAGTGGATAAAGTAATTCACATGAGTTACAGAGTGTCAGACAGCCATGCGGGTAGATTTCGAAAGGTATAGGAGTTTAGTTTAGTTTCTGATTGGTTAACCATTAATGTCAGAATCAATAAAATGCTGTCACACTGGGAGGACTGGGTACTCTCTGCTGGTGTTGTTTAACTGGACCATCTTAAGGACTCGACTTACCACTCTTCATGTGATTTCCCTGAGGGAGACTTTCCATTGTCCCCGTAAGTAGAGCTCACGATTTTCCACGCTTTATTTTCCAGATCTGCAAAGAGGATTACGTGTATGCGTTTGTTTGTCGCCTCTTCAGTGTTAAGCTGCGTATGTTAAGAATTTCAAGAAGCCACAGTTGTGGTCCCCTCTCTTACAAAACTTTCCGACATGGTGTAACACGTTTTTTTTTTCATACGGATAGCAGCAGAGCTCAATGCATTATTTGTTATATTTGTATTTAGGAGTGGTCCATTAGCACAAACTGACACCAAGAGCAGGTGATGTCCTAGTAAGGGTTTCCCGTTACATTCTTTTATATTTTTAGATATTTGAAGGTTTCAAATATTCTTGGGATCAAGGTTTTTGTCAGGACTCCCAACAAGTTACCCTCAGGAATTGAGAATGCTGCTAATATAGACATTGTGTTTTGTTGGTGTTGGGGTCTATTGTACATTCAACAATTTCTAAATAAAAACAAAACAAGAAAAACGTGTATGTCTTATTTAGCTTACATCCACTGGAAGGATAGAGGGATTCAATGGGATTCAACGCTGATTTTCGTTGATCGTTGATTGTCACACAGATTATAGAAGACTCGCAGAGGGGAAATTAAATTTATAGCTGTTTATATTTACAGCCCGTCAGTTTGTAGAGACATAGCCTAATTAAATTACAGTGTATTGACACATTTTTTTCTCTCTCTTTATAAATCAGGGAATGTGAATGAAGGTGTGACGCGATGTGTTACATCTCCCTAAATGTAGGACTATATGAATTTATTAATTTAAAACAGTATGCAGCTTCTGATGTCTGCAATGTCTTCTGTGTATTCAATAACTTATTTTGAAAATGTCATTGTTAGAGAACTTTGGAGTCAAATTGATCAGATTCTCCTGAATGTTCATCTTGAAGAAATACACTGTTTTTATGTGCCCATAAAGTGAATACTGTTGTCTTCATTTTTCTAATTATTATTTATTTATCCCCCCCTCATGTGTATGATTGTAATTATAATTGTGTGTTCAATAATTCAATAAAGATTATAACGCAGAGAAGAACTTGTCCTGCACCATGAATTATTTGGGTTGATGGATTTTCCCTTTAAAAAAAAATAAATAAATAAATAATAATAATAATAATAATAATAATAATAATAATAATAATAATAATATATATATATATATAAATAATAAGAAATAGAAAACAAATAACATATATTCCATATAAAACATAAAAATAAAAACTAATATAAAATTAATATTTACCAGGGGAAATTCACTTGTTACAGCAGCTCAAGAGTGAAACAAAACAAAGGAAAAAAGTAATTGAATCATAAATAAAAATGAAACAAGTCAAAAGACAAGATAAAGACAAATACAAACAGAATAGAATAACATAAAATAAAAATACCTAGCCTATATATACACTATACACCTTTTACTTATAGGCCTACCGATATGAGGATAATTGCACCTATACATTGCAATACACACATGGTGTGTAGCATTGTACTACAATGAATCTATATGAGTTAGATTATAGTAAAAAGCAATTTATATTAGGGGAAAACCTGGAAAATGTTTAGAGCCATGTTCCAAACTACCTTTAACAGGTGCATTGTTTTGAACAGTTTGTGGCTCACACTGCCGCTCAGCGGAGACAGAGCGTACTGCGTGATGACGCGCTCACACTGCGCTAGTTACGCAGCTCTCCTCCGTAGCGACGTAAACACGTGCACTTCGCTGCTTCCAGGTTACCGTTTTTTTCATTCCACCGTCATCCTCGCGCTCTAGCATCACTCCCCGACAACAGCAGCGATGGCGGAGCCCGTAGCATCGGATGCGGCGGCCACAGCGGACGCAGCAGAAGCGGCAGCATCCCCGACCCCGGGCCTCTCTCCCACAGCCAGCCCGGGCTCGGAGCCTCCATCCATGGCTCTGTCTCCCACGGCGGACGGCTCCCAACGGCTGCTCTTCTCCCACGACCTGGTCTCCGGGCGGCATCGCGGCTCAGTCCGGTTTGGCATTATCTGGATGATCCACGGCGAGGAGGATTTTAACTCAGACTCGGACCTCGACGATGGCGGAGGGAGAGGCGGCGGCGGCGGTGGTGGAGGAGAAGGTGGCGGGGGAGGAGGAGGACGAGTCCCGTGTGGTTCGGACACTGAGAGCGCTGTGGACACCCCGAGTCGGCCTCTCTGTAGGGGATTTGTCCGCGTCCAGTGGTACCCTGAAGGAGGCAAGCAGGACATCAGGGAGACAAAGGTACCAACATACTAGCTAATGTGTTCACTGTTTACACTGAGACCCGGTTATTCCCTCAGCCTGACATGGGGGACTGCACTGTTTTAAACTGCCTGTTGTGGTTTTTGGAAGACATGAGTCGACATGCTAGCCTGTCAGGGATAAGGTTAACTTAATCCATCTGCCTAAAACGCATAACCTAGCTCGCTAGCTGGCTAGCATTCAAGCGCACATGCTAGCTAGCAGTTTAGCTCATAGCCTCATGTCACTCAGCTTGTGCTGGCTAAACAGGCATGTTCCACCTGACTGCATCAAAGACACACCACTGACTGCACACAGGTTGCAGCTTTCTGTCTGTGAGTGGAACTATGTTACAGGTTTTGGCAGGTGCATAACCCTGCTTAGTGCTAGGAACCTTACACCTTATTGATTAGCTTATCCATGACTCCGTATAGTTCCTCAGCTGGGTGTGACTTGGCCTGAGACCAAGCATGATCAAACACTATATTTGATAGAACAACTGTGATGTACATAATGTCTCAGTTAATCTTAAATACACCTGCATCATATTTCAACCTGTCATCTCCAGTGACAGGCTGCTGACACAGATTGAGGAGGAGAAAGCTCTCATCAGATTCACTGTTAACTTGTGATATCTTGTCAGTTTTACCAGTAATGCCTACAGCTTTACACTTAAGTCCTCGATCATCCCACATTTCAGCTGAAACAGTTAATCAATTAATTGATTGGTCAATCAGCAAATATAATTGGCAACTATTTTGATAATTGATTAATCTATGTTGTCATTTTCCAAGTAAAATGACTCAACTGAGAATTGGCTTCTTTTCTCTGTTGCATATTGAATATGTGTGGGTTTTGGGCTGTTGGTCAGTCAGACAAAAACAAGACACTTGAAGATTAAATTTATTTGAATCATTCATTGCTGTCCTTGTCCACATAATGTCTTCACGCTGTGAAGGGCTGCAACTAATTATTATTGTCATTATACGATAAGATAGATTTCATTATCCCAGTGTGAAATTTGCCTTGGACATCACAGTGTCTGCGGTGTGAAATCACAGTAAAACAACAGTAAAAAATCAATTGCACGCCCATCTACATCAGAAAAAGAGTGCACACATAGTACAATATATAACAGTGATCAGCGACAAAAAGGAAAGCTGTGGTATTCACATATATCAGCCTAGCTGGTGTTAAGGGCTTTAATGGACAGGGGAACATTGTTTAATTAATCAATTTCTTGAAATATCAAAAATTTGCCAAAGGTGACACCTAGAGCTGCTACGATTAGTTACAGTCGAAAAATAATCTGCAACTATTTTGATAATCGATTAATCGTTAAAGTAATTTTTCATGCAAAAATGGCAGAAAATGCTGGTTTCAGCCTCTCAAATATTGAAGTTTCCTGCTTTTCTCTGTTTTATATCATATTAAACTGAATATCTTTGGATTCTGTTCTGACAAAACAAGACATTTAAAGACATCATCACCTTGGACTTTGAGAACTGGGATGGACATTTTCCACTATTTTCTGACATTTTATAGACCTAATGACTAATCCATTAATCGAGGAAATAATCGGCAGATTAATCGATAATGAAAATAATCGTTAGTTGCAGCTCTGTCGAGCACCAGAGAGACAGTGAAGTCTGCAGTCTCTAAATGTAGTTTTATAGACGCGCAAAGATAAATATCTGAATAGTTCGAATGTCATTATTGGACAGTTTTGACGTCCTGTCGTTTACAGGAATGATCAGATGAAGTTAAAAAAATGACAACAGCTTTCTGTGTGCGCTTATTTTTCCTCACGTCTGTTTCTCTTCTCGTGCACTGAAGCTGAACAGCCAATCACAGTGATTCCTCGCTCCGACGGCTCTGATGCAACATGCTGAATTGGCCAAAAAAGCGCCAAAAAACCTGTGCGGGACACACCAACAAAACTTTGGACGCTCACCGACGGCCGACCGTCGGCTCGGTGCGTCTGGGCCTTCGAGAGTTAAAACGGTCACATATCTGACTTTCCTGTCGCGTCCTCGATCCGGACGGTCGCACTCACCTGTTGCACTTGCGCGGCAGAGCGTAGCCCTGCAGGCCCGGGGGCAGAGGGATGTTGTTGATGACGCCGCGACAGCCGCGACACTGCAGACACACCTTGGTGGCCTTGGCCCTCACCGCCGTGGCCGAGATGACGATGCCGTGGACCTTCACCAGGCGAGACACCTGCTCGGACTACAGGAGAGAGGGGGGGGAAATGTGATTAAAATGTGATCCGACGGTCGGCGAGAATTACGAGAATATGAGACGCAAAGAGGCGTGCAGGTACCTTGAGGCCGCGGATGGACGCGTGGTGCGCGTCGCTCTTCAGCATGACCTGGACGTCCTGGACCGTCTCCTCCCCGGCGGGACGGGGGCGGGTCACCTCATCGGCCACCTCCTTCGCAGCTTCCTCCAGCTGTGAATTACAGAAAACTGTAAAAAGGTGTGTGCAGAACAAACACCATATCTGGCTTTGCACCACGTTACTCGCACGTGTTTGATCGCGGTATCATATTATGCCGATATGACTACAGCATGATGCAGATTTATAAAAAGTATGAATTGATGCTTTGTCACGTCTGTCCGCAAGACGACAGGCAAACAACTTTTAAAATGTTTGTTTTCTGAATGGAGTTTGGATTGATCAGGACAAGCGGCTGCTACTACAGCAGTATGAACACAAAATAAACCGATTTTGCTGTGATATAATTTCAATAAACTGACCAAAAGTATGCTGAAATAACTACATCATGATGAAGATCTTTCCATTGACTTTGTATGTAATCACGCAGTGTAATGCGCCCAAAATGCATCCGGTGTGAACGCAGTGTTAGAGAACAATCATGGCTACTAACGTGAGATTTCTTGAGAATTAAAGTTCAGGATTTTGGTGAAGGTAGGGGGTCAGTGTTTTAGTCTGAAACTCACCAGCGGCAGGTTCTCAGAGGGCACCTTGTACAGACAGTCCGACAGATCCTCATCAAAGCTGGCGAGGTCCTCCATCTCCACCTCCACCCAGTACTCCCCCAGGGTGTAGTGTCTCTTCAGATCATCTCTGGTTTCATTTAAAAAGAGAGAGAGAAAAGGAATAATGTGGTTTTGAAGAATTAATGTTGTCATAACCCTGAACAAATTAACAATGGGAATGAAGTCAGATCAAACACAATCCTTTTTTTCCCCCCCAATTATGATTTTGGCTTCCAACGATTATGAAAACAAGACAATCGAGATAAAACGATTATTGTGCCACATTGTGTTTCACAGTGATGCTGTGTTACTGTTAGTGCATGACTGGAATATGTTGAATATAGTTTACCAAAATGTTGAATATGAAGTGCACTAACATTGCAACATAGTTAATCTTATTTATTTTGATCCAATTTATTTTTTATTCTTATATTTATTTAAATGTTTATTTATTCATTGTTTATTTTATGCAGTTCTCTCTTTTTTTTTTTTTTTACAATGTTTTTTTCAATTTTTCAGTTGTAATATATTTAACGTTCAAGAAAATCCACTGTTAAAAAGACACTTTTTAAAAAAAGTTCAATAAATGCACGATGTTTTCAAAGTCAGTGAGTATTCATGTTAAATAATCGGGATCTCAATATTGACTTAACATACTCGTGATTATGATTTTTGCCATAATGGAGCGGGCAGAATGACAGAATTAGCTATTTACTGTCTGGAGCACTTCATGCCAGATTGGCCATCTATTGTAAATTAAACACATACATTTACTGTTGCACGTATTCAAATTAGGAGACTCATAAGAGATTTAAATATTCTGACTTTCACTCTCTAATGTAGGTCCAGCTCTAGAAAGACTGGATCCTACATTTCCCACAATGCAACTCAATAGCTTCTTTCCTCACTGCTTTCATACTCCACACTCCAACTTTGTGAAGAAGGCTTTGTTTATGATTTAAAAAAGAAAAGAAAAAGAGAAGCAACAAGGGGGGTAAAACAATAATAGTAAAAATACAAAAAAGGGGGGGGGGG
>JAOVVB010233390.1:0-10173 GCA_028570985.1 Heterobranchus longifilis
CTTATTACAAAGCATTTTAACAATAAAGTCAGACAATTATATACATCGTAAATATAAGAGCAAGTTGTGATCAAAAGGTCCATAACAAGTTTCTGTTCCATCTATATAGACATGCAATAATATCTTCTCCTTTTCAGTAACACACATCTAGCAATGACATCTCCACTGCACACCCTCTGCTCGTTGCAGAAACGATGAATACTTTGAAGGCTCGGATTAGTCCTCGGGTTCAGTTTTATACTGTAACAAGGCGGACGCCGCTTGTATTGCCAAGTTAATGAAAGACTGTAAACACAGTTGTGGGGAAAGCACAATACCTATACCACGTACAGTATGATACACCTAAGCTGTAGGTGTCGAGGGGCGGGACTCCCATCAACCCCTTGCATCAAGTATAAATCCAGGCTTACATTGAGAATCAGGAGAACGCATGACTCCTAACACCATCAAATACACATTGGTTGTGCTTTTCAAAGATAGTAATCCTAAAACTAGGGATTTACTGTACTGCTGTTCATCTTGCTACATTTCAGTGGTAAAATCATCTTCATTCAGTCTGCCTATAGCCCATAAATCTGAAGTAGAGGATGAGATTCAAAAAGTAAGTCTGACAGTTGGGTGTGTTGTTGTGGTTTGCTGTCAACTTTCTGAAAGAATGCAGCAACATGACGGTAATGCAGGGCTTGACACTGATCCTTTACCAGGACTAACAGAGTAAAGTTATCAGGGGCTGCTACGATAAGCCCAGAGCAAGTTACTTCCTGATAAGCACAGTTCCTTTTGGGAACAGCAGAGCTGTGTGCGCTCTCTCTGCCCATTCAGAACACACCGCAGCAGGAATTCTCCTGTGCTGGTGTGTGCTGGGTCGGGTTGTCTCGTGCATTGCATACAGGAACATTCAGATCATACAGATTGTACCTTGAACATTTCAGACACACACCCTATTAGAACAGCTGACCAAACCTCTGTAGTGCTTTGCCTGCGACTCCTACAGGCTGCAGCTCTAAGAAGTCACCTTGAAAAGGGCAGGGACGTCGTTATGCTGCGGCATTAAGCCCCAGCCATCTGTGGACACCAGCCATTCTGGCAGCTTCAAAATCACAGGCGTGCCCATGTCCATCAAATAGCAAATGACAGTGGGCGCTGACCATATGTGAGCCCTTTTCCAACAAACTGAGTGATTCCAAAGATGAGAAGAAATCGTCGGCCTCGGAGGAATCCTGGTATTACACTTTATCAAATGGAGTTGACAAATGCAGAGAATTATTGGATAAATGCCATAATGAAGAATGCTATAGGAGCCTCTGGACAAGGCACCATATACCAAACGATCTGGTAGTTACATACGGTGCAGCAGAGTATCCTTTATTGACTTCTGCATATATAACTCTTGTGGGAATTTTATCAGCTACAGGGCTGTGCTTTCAAGGTACGTTTTCTTTCCTCTCAGAATAAAGAAACATGATTTAATGGCAACTGGTTAGAGACTAGTTCAAGTTAGGAGAGGACTCAAATTTTGGCAGTCACTGTCTTGACTTGGTCCGGAGCTTGTTTGGTCTTGACTGCGGTTTGTCTTCGACTTGCAGTAGGTAGCCTGAACCACAACCCTGCTCCGTTTGCTCATCCCATCCCTGGTACATGACTGATTAATTCTCTCACAACACGGTAGAGCTACAACATGGGAGGAACCATCTGCTCTCCATCAATACAGCCTGCGTAAAGGTAACAATAGCATTGGATATTGATTGGGCATTTGTCTTTTTCAATGCCTACATTATTTAGTGGCTGAATCAATCCGTTGGGGCTTAATGGACTCAGGTTTACTTACTCCATTCTTCAATACTGTATGTTCCAGCCTGCATCCGTCTCTGGGAGGCAAGTGAGAACAGATGCAGCTGTAAAAGTTGTGTGCACAAGACTCGGATGTATTGTTTCAGAAGAATAACTGCACCTACTGAAGGACTTACTGCCGACATATGGCGAAGTGGAGCAGCTCTGTGTATGTTTTGTGTTGCGGAATTTACCGTAGGGTTTGCATTCAGTTGGCTGACATTGTAAAACATGTTCACGATTTGCATTTATGCACCTGTGCGTTCCATACATCGAAAATTCAAGACTTGCATTTGTCTTGCTTTTACGTCAGGTCCTTCTTTTACGTCAGGTCCTGCTGGTCCAGGCTATAATTAACGCCTCAGCAGATTGTGTGTTTGGAAAGTGCCATTTAACAGTGACATGTAGCATACTCTGTCTGAAATGGCTTTGGAAAGATGACATGGCTTCCTGAGCATCAGCATACATCAGAGAGTTGCTGCTTTGGTGTTCAGGGCCAAAGGGATACGTAATTAGACAGACCTTGTCAGCTTGCCTATTATCCATGTGAATCATAAACTTCATTAAAAACCTCTTTCAACAGTGACTGCAGATACTCCCACCTTAATTTGAGCACATTTTGACAAGGTAATTAAGATCATTTCAGATGAATTGTGCATTTCACATCCTTCTGCTATTCGGTACAATCAAATTATATAGAGGAGCATGAAAAGCTCTCTCTGTGGACAGTATCATCATCAGGATATACAGTAACACTTAACAAGCACAGATTGCCTCATCTCATTCATTATCTGAGCGTTAGTCAATCTGCTCACGTAACCGTTTCTGTTAGATGTCTCAGACTCAGGTTGAAATCTTGAAACGATCTGACAAGGCCAAAGTATTTGAAGAGTACTAGCACGCACTGATTTGGTCGCCCCAGCAAATCGGCAGGCATATCAAAGAGGAAGGGCGGCAACTGGATGGAATTAGCTTTTGACAGGCACAGTTAAAAGGGCCTCTGCATCTATCTATCTCTCCATCAGCATCCTCCATTTTATGGCTGTATCAGGGGGAGAGGCAGGAAAAGAAGGCATGAAATGAAGTGATGGGCCATGGGGAGTGGCTCATATACAGACTCTCAATGGAGAAGGGAGCCTTCAGTTTCCAACGCTTTGAAACATCACTCATCATTACACAAGACTAGAGAGGAAGGGAGGGAAGGGGGGAGGCTAGCATGGCAATGATTCTGTCCAGTGTTAGATATTAACTAACTGGGGGAAATGTCCACAGAAAGTTAACAGATGTAAATATGTTTAAAGGAACGAGACTAGTTTGAAGTCTAGTATATGGCTGGACTGTGTATTAATTGTGGCCACATTGTTACAGGGATAGTCAGCAGTAGTGTCAATAATGTGAATTCCTGGATATTAAATGCTCATCTGTAGTGGCGGTCCCTGTTTGTTGTGTACCGAAACATGTCATATGATGGTTAAGCTATGTTTGAGTAATAATGGAGGACTGCTTTAATTTAATAAATTCCACAATAGGCTATAATCATGCTATTTTCAGTACTCATCTAAAGTGTTATTGTGTAATTAATGTTACTTTGTTGAACAAATGTTGGTTTTGATGAGCTGCAGCATTTATACAATGATAAACTGAAACCTGTATACACTGTACATTTACTACCACCTGACAAATTCACTGTTTATTTCTTCTCTGCTCCAATTGCCAGCAGCTGTCTGCTCTGAGTGCATCCACCTTCACTCTCTCACTGTCGCTCGACCATTGCACTCCTACGAACACACTAATGTTACACACTGAACTACATTACTCTTATAGAGCTCCTTCTGGGTTGGGCGTTGTGTGTAGATTAACAAAAGTGTTGCATAGCAACAACAATATATAATATGTATGTATTGATTAATTGCAGAGGCAAAGACGTCACCAGCGGAAATACTCTTGCACAATTCTTTTTTGGGATGGGGTGCACACTCTACTGGATGATGGGGTGCACGCTCTACTGGGTGATGGGGTGCACGCTCTACTGGGTGATGGGGTGCACACTCTACTGGATGATGGGGTGCACGCTCTACTGGGTGATGGGGTGCACACTCTACTGGATGATGGGGTGCACACTCTACTGGATGATGGGGTGCATGCTCTATACCACTCACCATTCAATACCACTTTTGTTTCTGTATGGTAAATATATAGCCAGCACCAGTAGCATGTTAGCTTAGCTTAGCAAAGACTGGAAATTGGGGCTAGCCTGGCTCTGCACAAAGGGAAACAAAATCTGCCTAGCAACTCCTCTAAAGCTCATTAATTAAAACATCATATAGCATTTGTTTTTCCATACAAAAACAGAAGTGTCAAAACATCACATTGTGGTTTTACGGAGTTATGTTCAGAACCATTTCTTGGCTGGGCGCAATAACTTCCTGGATAGATAAAATATGAAATCTTAATTAATGAGCTTTACAGGTGCTGGAAGGCAGATTGTGTTACCTTGGGACAAAGCCAGGCTCGCAGTTTCCCCCTGTGTCCACAATTCATGCTAAGCTAAACTAACCAGCTGCTGGCTGTAGCTTCATATTTAATATACAGACATGAGAATGGAATCAATCAAACTCTCGACAAGAAACCAAACACGTATTTGCCAAAATGTTGAATTCATCATTTTAATTGTAATTATTTTAAATTGAACAGTGAAACACTTGAACAGGCTGTGGGCTATTGAAGGAGCATTCAAGCTGCAACACATCAGTCAAATGTCAAGTGCATTAAATAAGACCTGGGGATCAGGCTCCATCTCACCTAACACACAATGACTCAGTGACTCAGGGTATACTTGTGCTAAGTGCTCAGATTTCTGCCTTTCAATAGTCATTTTCCACACACACACTATTAAAAAACAACAACATATGCACACTGTTATTTTGAACGCATGTTAACCTCTTAACTAGATGTTATGTTGTTGGGGCTCTGTCCTAATTAGTTAGCGTGTTTGTGCTTTTGTAAAAATGTGAATTTATTATTTATGGTAATTAAAGGCCACTGTAAGCTGAGCCAGAGACCCATCAATGTAGCATTTCCTCCTTTGCTGATGGACGCCGATAAGTCATAAATTATTTAATGCACATTTAACTCTTCAAATGCCAATGTGGTATGGAAGCATCTTGTTTTTTCCCATGAGAGCACCCGAGAAGTTATAATTCATGAGATAAAAAAAAACAAAACAACAAACAAAGCACCTAAATCCCTTTTATGCAGTGTTATTAAATCAGGCTGTTCGTAGTCCTTCACATTATAATGTTACCTCTGTATTTCCCTGTTGATATTCTTCTCACTCACACAACAGCTTTGAGAAATGACTTGCTACCATGTGATATTCACAGCTTTGAGAAGTGGAAATTAGTGCCGGTGTGAATAAACATTGCATAGATAGTGACACCAGATTCTAAATAAGGAAACAGGTTAGCTGCATTTAATGTATTCTGCCTTTTCTGTGTCTAATAACAGTTTTGTCAGCACAGAATGGTTCAACACATCACAGGGACACAGTATGTGTCCACTGTACCCAGATAAAATCACTTTACATCATATTTTATATATTTGTTGCAACGTCTTAATAACTTTGAGATGAGAGAAGATATAAACATGCTGTCTCGCTGGCCTGCACCCTTAATAAGCATTTCCTGGCATTTCTTTGAAACGGGTGAGACTTTTTGGGATATTATCCTGCAAAAAGACATCCCTTGGGTATAGAGATTGCAGAGTGGAGAGCATTTCAATTAAAAACAGGGACGTGTAAAATTCCCCAGATGCGACCGAGCACGCACATCTCATTATCTCCAGTGGATACAGCAAGTCTGTGGACAGCTTTCTTTCAAGTTAATTGTGAAAATTTCCGCGTGAACTTGAAGGTACTTCTGTGACACAGTTCTGCATATGAATCCACCAACTTTAATCAGAATACATAAAGCGTTTTTGTTTAGAGTCTACTCACACTGGAGCCTGGTGCCAACACCGCACGGATTAAGAACTAAATCTGTTTTTATGACTTTACCCGAACGTAAAGCTGCTATAATCAATATTTTCACACTAAAATGGATCCGATGTGTAATGTGAAAGGTGTCGCAATCGTAGTGAAAAATCCAGAAAGAATTATCAACCAAATCTGCAGTTCTCCTCAGCTCGATGGAGCATTTCAGCATTTTTTTTCAGTTCATTGCTTTGATATTCCGGCTTTAATGTTTGGGTTTAGTCTCACTGCTCTAATCAGCTCTAATATACACTCTGTACACTACATAGACATGGGCAATGTTAGCAAGTAGCTGTTGAATATAGTTTAGCATTTAGCAACTACAAAGTCAGATGTTTCCCTCAGGTTAGTGGAGAAACCATGAAGGAGAATGAATATTGGACATTCATCCAGTGGATACAAACATTACTTCAAATTAATGCAAATGTGGCTGTGTGTGTGCTGGATGTGTCGACAACTGTTAGATGATATAAGATGATAATATGTCAGTAGCCGTGTTTCCATTCACATATTTTTATGTAGTAAGTATTGCATGAGAAAAGCTGTATGGAAACGACAAAATTTGACAAAACTTCCTTTGCAAAAAAAAGTCTTGCTTGAGGTGGTTTTTGCCTTTGATAAAAAAAGAGTTGTTGCAGTAAATGGGATATGGAAATGCCTTTGCAGAATAAGTTCTGACATAGCGAACATTTAACTCGCATGACTCATCAGCTGTTTCCACTGTCGCCGTCTTCCTGGATATTATATTAATGTGTCTTTGTCTCTGGACAGCATGAAACATGATCGATAGCTAGAAAACAGGAAAAAAGGTGTCGCACACTCTGGCTCCAATACTAGCTGACATGAAAAATAATTCAAACCAAATTTCAGAAGACATCTCTCCATTTTTCTCTTGTACAGATGGGTTAGATTTACCTTGCATCGCAGCTGGATTCTCACGATATCACGTGAGAATCGCAGATTTCTTGATTGCATGTATCCATCTCGCCAGGCTCCAGTACAAGCGTTTTCAGTTAAGACAAAATCTGACCGGACCAATCAGCGTCCTGTGAGGAGCGACTCGTGTCTCCAGGCATGGTTTAGGTGTTCGTTCAAAACAACAATGGCAGCTCCGAGTAGATGCCGCGATACCGCAGTAGCGTCGGTTATATCAGAACTGGAGAATATTTCTTCATTGAAAGAAGAGCAAAGAACAGCACTGAAGGCTTTTCTGCACTTATTCTGACTGACAGACGGTTCGTCCAATCACCTGCCAGGTATTTTTTCAAAGCGCCTGTGCTTTTCTAAACAGATTCTAATGACGGCTTCTCAGATGGTAAACAACCATCTGACGGCGTCAGGTTAGCGTTAGATGTTTTCCAATTCGCAACCTTTTCTGTTTACTGGCGGATTACAGCCATGTGTAGAGCGTAGCCTACAGCGCCAACTTCTGTTGAAACTACACTTTGCGTAGTCTACTGTAGATTATTTGACTGAAATGCGCAGAATTCACATTTCTTTTTTACGACATTTCAAAAGTTTGTTTAAAATTAGCTTGACAGTTGAATGGAAATATGAACAGTGTTGTGTATGCAGCTTGTTCCACTTCCCCCAATGTGGCTGACCACAAATATGGCATATTACACCCAATACATATGAGGCATACGATCTGGCTGCAGAGCCATACCCGCTTCCTTTCACTGCCTGTTTCTATATTAATGAACACGAGAAAACATACTGGCTGCAGCTTCACATTCAGATTTCAGACATGCAGACATCATTTTGATGTCTAATCTATTTTTACTATCTTTTACTTTCTAGGTTACCAAAGTGAAAAATTAAAAATACACACTGTATGCTCATATTTGTGTTATATGATAAGAGCAAGGTTTTCTTTTGTTGGTATTGCTAATGTAGTATCTCTCAATCTTAATTCTCCAGTATTACAGCCCTTCTGGTTTTCTTGCTGTCTTGTCAGGGACAAACCTAACACCTGGGATTTTAGATGAATGTTATTTACCAGCCGACAGGACAGAAAACCAGCGTGGATGTGTACTCAAGTATGAGGACTGAGTGCTGCTGGATTAATGCATGTGCACAATCAATTTTGAATGCAGCAGTGACACTGCGGGAAGTTCATCTGTTCAGTTTTTGAAATGTCACTTGCCTGCAAACGGAGTCTATTGAATATCCACAAAATCGAAACGAATAAATATTTAGATGTATTTACGTACTGTGGCATTATTTATAATGTGTTGAATAGACAGGAACAGAGACCACGTAGATGCCTAAAGTTTCCGTAATCACAAGACACCACGGTATAGCTGAGAGGAATACTAAATCAATGAAGCTGTTTGAAAGTAGATGAGTTATATGCAGTTAATTCCCAATGTTCTGCCAACAGTGCAGTAATGACACAGTAGTAATTATCTTCTGCTCCATATGGAGAGGAACAAATGAGAGGAGGCATTAATGTATTTTCATGATGTTTTCTGAAGAAACTTCAAGCAAGTAGGTAGATTGGCAGTCAATTAATGCCCCCCCCACCCCCGCTACAACATTTCACTCTGCGATATGACACCTTTAATAAAGAGCCTTGTTCTCGTGTTAAATTGTGAATACTTGTCAAAGTTTTTGACCAGAATACGTCAACTTCAGTTCAGTATGTTCTTTTTTTGAAAAGAAAGTATCTTTGGCCACTGTCAGTTGAATAAAGATGACGGGGATGCATCGTACGTAATCAAAGTGGAAGTTCTGTCAGCGGTGCCAGATGTAAAGTAGATTAATTGATGGATATACATAGCAACAAAAAAAAAGTTTGCTGATGTTGTGGAAAGGTAAAGACATTTCTATTGTTAAAATATGGAGTGATGATCTCTACTCTTGACGTGATCAGATCAATTTATTTGATGCCATTTGCTAACGTCTTATTCAATATTTGGGCACGATAACAAACAGAGTTTAATGTTACTCGCAGATATCTGTCGCTACATAATTTAGGATCCTTGGGTTTTGTTTTATTAGGGGAGGGCTGAGTTTATGTTTTTTTTTTCTCTCTAATGTACTTTTTAAATTTAATTCATTTCTAGTATTATTATTATTATTTCCTCTATTTTATCATTATTATGTTTTTCTCCTCCTTCCTTTCCCCCTCTGTTTTCTTTCTTTTAAGTTTCAAAAAAGAGAAAGTCTGTACTAATTTTCTATTTTCACAATTTTGGATTCTCATTAATGAACCTTATATCTGTGTTACATTCGCTGATGGTTTGTGCAGACTGACTCAACTCGATAAAAATGCTGAAACTCGAACTGATGGATATACGCGTATCGACAGCATGGACACTAGCATTGATGTCTCATGTGTCTCCAGCACGGGGACTCAAAAAATGTCAATAATCTCATGCGTATGATTGTCCATAGGAAGAAATCGTTAGCTAAAAGCGTATGGCAGATGTCACTTATATCCTGTGTACACATGCTGAAACATGTGCAGTTTACAGGACACAATGGTATCCTGATACATTTCAGTGCATCATGATGCAATAACTATCAAGAGCACAAAAAAACATGACATTTAGTATACATAATGTACATAATGATGACACCCAGTGAATCAGTCAGTCTGCCAGTGTGCACTATAAATACAAACAGCTCCAGATAATCTTTTTCTCTTAGTTATGCTCAAAATTAGATCCCTTTTTTCACAGACATTTTCACACCTTTGGGTATTTTGTTTGTGGCCGAGCAGTTCAGTCATGCACACAGAAGAGCTGAGAAAAGTGCATGAACTCTGGCTGGCCCCAGGCTACTGCTACACTTATCTGAGCAAACCTGGGGCCTGTGTTTGTTGCTGCAGGGTCATTTTCCTCCCTGTCTGTCAAATATGTCAGCTGTCTGGCAAGACGAGGCATTAAATTAAGTCTGCATGACCTCAGCACTCCCTTTCATCATCTCAATCTGGGTTCTTTAGCTGCTCTGTGGCTCCGTCTCCTCTGCCCTATTTCCATTTTGACCACTGATGGAGAAAAAGCCTAATTGGCAATATCATCCTTGCAGTTTCAGTAAAGGTTGCACTGGCGGGATTGGAAATCAGGGGCTATTTTCAAGGGGCCTATATACTCCAAAGAAGTGCTTGTCAGAAGGTCAAACAGCACCTGAAATCTCCTCCCTCCGCACCTTTCTGACATCCTCTCAGCTGTGTCTGAAAACCATCAATCTGACATTCACACTCACTGCATACAGGAATCCAGGGAAGCAGGGCGCCCGGGTAGTGTAGTGGTAATATTCCCTGCCTACCAACACGAGGGTCGCAGGTTCGATCCCCCGTGTTGCCT
>JAOVVB010233391.1:0-10173 GCA_028570985.1 Heterobranchus longifilis
CGTTGTGTTTATTACTCTATTTTTTAAAAAAAATATTTTTTTTGATCGGCTTTCTCCGTGGATGCTTGAGCCCCGGAGCACCCACGGGATCGGTGCCTATGGTTAAGATAATTTTGTTTTAGAAATAAATTTTAAACAAATACAATACTATTTGCAGGGTTAGATGATGAACTACAGTAGCCAGGTAACTGCTAACGTGCTATCTAGCCGGAACATGCTAACGCTAACCAGTCACAATTGCACCCTGAGCTTTTTTTAGTCATTAACCCTCATGTTCGGTTAGTAGGTCAGCTGATTTAGTGTCAATGGCTTCAATATAACATAATTTAAAGCATTAAATGGTTTTCACATTTGATTTAGTTTTTGTAGTTAATAGTACAAAACAAAAAAAAGTAGTAGGGTACTTGATCTCTGTGGTTTGGGTGAGAAAGGAGGAGAATTTTAGGTTTCATATGGCTGTAAGGGAAGCTCTAAATCTTGTGTTAATCTGCTTGTGTGTGTGTGCGTGTGTGTATGTGTGTCATTATCTGACTACACTTCGCAGTGCGACTTCCTTGGGTGTGTTGATGAGTGAGTCATGTAGACCTACATTTGAAAAACAATCAGCCGCAAACATTCAGCAATCACATTTAATATGAGAGCCAAAGAAACCAGCTGCGCAGTAAACAAGCTCCCAACACCAAAACAACATTTAACTGATGGTAATAGTAATGACCATAGAGCAGAGAAAACACGTCTCATCTACCAATTAACACTACAGAGAGAGAAATTACTCCTGGAGAGGTTAAATTGTCCTTAAGATAAACAGCAATGTGACGTATTATATGACTCACTGTGACATAGCCTAGATAAGTATTATCCATATTAGTTTTGATGGTGTCATGTTGAGTTTTTCTTTCTTAGTAGCAACTCATGGACTCTTTAATCCACATAAGCTCATGATGCTTCTCTAAACCCAATCTGTTGGGTGTCTATACTTAACAGCCCTACTCAACAAATCTGGGTCAATAGATGGTATAGTGCGCTACACAGTTGCAGCTTGTGCAGAGCAACATTACCACAATTGGAACTTTAAAGAATCACATTGTTGAAGATTTAATTTTTGTTAGATTCTGGTTCAGCTAACATCCTCATTATGGAGGGGTGAGGCGGAATTTAAAAAAAAAACTGGACGAGAGCTTGAAGAAGTGAGAAGATTTGAGGATTTCATTGAGAAAATGGAACTCCAAAACCAATTGACGGGCGATTGGAGCCAGTATTTCTGCAATCGGCCACCAGTGGAGTTTGATGCAAACCATCACCTTCTCTGCAGTGATTTTAAAAGCAGCATCTGGACGGACGCTGAGCAAACACCAGTCAAGAGTTCTAGCAATCGGTCGTTTGCCATGGACGCTAGAATAAGACTAGATAATTTGAAGTCAGGGTGTAATTCGCCCTCGCCTTGCTGTGCCACAGATGGGATGTTGTACACCTATAACTGTGAAAAAGACCTCTGGGACAGTGAAGAGTCACAGGAGGAAGAGTCTGCGTTGGATTTGGTAGAGCTCCTTGATGTAGAGGACGACGTGCAGGATGAAGAGAGCTGGTAGGTGCCGTCACACCTTCAGTGATATTCTCTGAGAGCGGGACATGAGGCTCGGAAGAAGTATTTATGTCCTATTTTAGTAAGGGGGGGGGGGCAATGTTAAATGTAGAAAAAAGACTCAAACCCAGGTTAGATCTATTGTCCATGTCACCACACACTTTAAAATACACGTTAAGGTGCTATAGTAGCTCGTGAGGTGGATGCTAACTTCTCAATCTGTGTTTGACATGAAAACTCTTCCTCTTACATAGTCTGGTTTACCGGGTAAACAGTGCCTAAAGTTTTACTTCTTTACTTCTACTCTACCCAGAGACAGGAAGTTCCCGTTCTCAAAGTCCCTTTGCTACAGAAACAACAACAACCTCCGAGCTATCAACCTACACGCTGAATATGACACGTTTTGAAGATTTTGATCGTGCAATATGGGCAGGTCTGCTCTGTTCTTTTGGTGAATGATTGTAAAGATCTACAAAGAATGTGTTTACAATATTTACGTGGAAGTGTTCCACTGAAATAGGTTCCCTTCCGAAACTATTTTGCAAATGCACCATCGGGGCATGGCACAAAACGACCACAAAGAGACCTCAAACAACTACAAAAACAGGGCAACATGACCACAAAGAAACATAAAACAACTACAAAGATACTCAAAGCAAATGCAACAAGACACAAAATGACCACAAAGAGACAAACCCACAAAAAGATGTGACTACAGTGACTACAAAGAGGTGCAAAACAACAATTAAAAGAGGCAAAAGCATCACAAAGTCTGTGTCTTGCTCCTATGTAGGAGAGGTGGTGGGGCCTTTTGCATGTCTGAGCCCAGGGGCCCATTGTCTCATAATCTGTCCGTGCTCACAGGTTATATGAGTCTCCGAAGAAGCCGGTGATTGAGGAGAGGAGTGAGTCTGCTCTCAGATGGTGTCGACACGTCCTGGATAACCCCAGTCCTGAGACGGAGGTGGCGTGTCGATCACTGATAAACAGGCTGGATCAAAGTAAGCAAGCGGCACAGACTCACTCATTGTCCTGCAAATGTTTTTCATAAGAATAGATTCTTCTAAGGGTGATCAATTTGGTCACAGGTTTACCTTATGCACACTCTCTGTATTGTCAGGATCAAACAGTCATTTCTACAGAAGTGGAAATGCAGTTTTGCATCGTAATGTGGGCTCCTCTATGGACAAAACATCCATCAGCACCGCACACAATATCTCTGACAGTTCAGGTACCAGAGCATCCTGTGTAGAAATATTCAATTTTTAAGGGCAAATTAATTTCTACACATACACATCTTTAATATCATTTATTAATTTGCACAGACAACAATGAGCTGAGCATCTCCCATGACTCCATCACCACCAGCTACAGACTGCAGGACATCACAGACGTCCACATTATGGCTCGTATACAGGAAGCCAGTGAGTACTGAGGAGTATTTTTGATAATCTAGTGTACAATGAAGGCTGGATTGCGATAACCTTGGTCCATCCATATTTTTCAGGTTTAAGACAGGACTATGTTTCCATGCCTGCCAGAAGAAGCCCAGAGTCATCAGTAATGTTTTCTTATTTTCACAACAATGTTGAAAATATTGATGACTTCACTCCAGGAAATAACACTGAGGTTTCATCTTCCTCTTGTTGGCAGCCTGGTCTCTCGTCACTGAGCTCTTCCTCTCGTCAGTCACTAATATCAGCAGCTAAGCACGGCTGCCAAAGTCCAAAACTGGCCAGACTTCACCAGCAAGTCGCTCAGTTCAAGCTGCTGAAACAAGGTACACAGAGTATACACAGTTTTTCTAATTTATCTGACAGCCTATTGACAGTGGTCTGACAGCTTATTAATATTCTTATGTGATTATGCGAGGAACTTTCTGTTCTTCGGTAGAAATAAAGAGACTAAATCTCTTCCAAACACAGGATATTAAAGACCTCCTCTAGACACATTTAAAGTATGTAAAAATAGGCTACTCTGCTATGATTAATATTAACATGGTTTTCCCACAAAACAAGTTTGGTGGTTACCCACCACCGCTGCCATAATTACTCTAGTCACCTGTGGCTGGGACATTGACTTGATTGGTTCCTAGTCATATGATGTCATAAAACCTGTCTGTCTGAATCCATATTTTAGAGACTGTTGTTGACACACTGCAGTTTCAAGGCAGAAATTCTCAGCCATGGTGGTGTTGACTGCTCATTTCACTCATGAAATAAAAATTTAAAAACCCATATAGACATGTTTACATGGTAAAAACTTGATTTTCACCAGAGGGGGTGTCCAATTAATGAATATTTTTACAAACTGTAGTGTTATGTTACATATATGTCCCTCCTATTGATAAAGTTCACGTCCAACTTTAGATTCTCTCTAAATGAGCAGGACATCAACAATATTTACAGTTGAAGTTGTGTGTGGACTAGATATGATGTTATGATGTGATATGTTTTGCAGCAACATCACCAGGCAGGACCAGCTCACCTCTGCGGACCAGCCTCCGCTCCCTCCAGGCTGTTAGGAACAGCAGAAGTTTAGACATCGAGGACGAATCTGTTGACCAAATCACATACCCACCATCAGGTTTGTTTCATCATCACATTTAAAAAAGAGAGAATACCAAGAAAACACAATAGACTGCAATTAATGCATTTCCATACCTTATATGGCTGTCCAAATGGGTCCTAATTGTTTTCTCAGGGGCGTCATCTGTCAAAGAGGTGCCGAGTGGCTGGTCTCCGACACTTTCTGCAGCGCCCGTGAACTCCAACCGCTCAGTGAGAGACTCCTCAGACCGGACGACAGCCGTGAAGAGACTGCTGAGGTCTCAGTCTCTCAGCCCCTGCAGGATCCCTCACCCTGCAAGGGGATTCCTGTCTGTTCATGGACGTGTTTTTGCCTCACCTGAGAGGTCGACCATAGTGGCCTGGGGCAGAAATGTGCAGCCCACTCGAAGGTGAAAGGTGTCACCAGTGAATCACTAGTGAAAGATAGTGATATAATGATGAGGTAGAATTAAAACATTAAAGGGGACATATTGTGCTGATTTTCAGGTTCATACTTGAATTTTGGATTTCTACTAGAACATGTTTACATGCTTTAATGTTAAAAAAAACCCTTTTTTTTCTCATACTGTCTGTCTGAATATACCTTAATTTACTGTCTGAAACGCTCAGTTTTAGCACCTGTCTCTTTAAGCCCCCCTTCCGAAAAAGCCCAGTCTGCTCTGATTGGTCAGAGTTTCCGGGTCTTGCACATCTGTGCACTCGGCATCTCTGTACCGTCATTTCAGCCAGGGAATGACTGTAACAGCACTGTAGCTGCACTTTCTACTTATATGTATAGTTGTGACATCACAACTTTCCGGAAGTCTTAACACCTCGTTTAAATGGAGCGTTTTGATACTTTCACAGTATTTATATAGCACCTAGACCTGCTTTTTATAATATTTTTAAAATATGGGACCTTTAAGACATTTATGTCGTATCTTGTATTAACTTACTTGCACGGTTGCCCGCATAATCATATAAATAGCTTTTAGATTGTGAAGGAATTAATGTCTGTATTAGATTCCTTTATACTATAAAGGATTCTAGCAACATGTCTGGGTGCAGACGGTGTCTGTGTGAAGTTCCCATCAGATTGGCTGGGATCTGAGTCATCTTTGTCTGAAACAGATTGTAGATTAAGATGCAGAATGTGTAGCTGGCAATGTTGTGAGCAACATCTGACAGAAGCATCCTGGAGGGCTGGCTTGTTATATTACTAAGACATCCTGTGCGGTGAAGTCAGACAGTGTTGTGTTGTTTGAACAAAAACCTAAGTAAAGATTACTATTGTAAAAATTGAATGTGGAAGTCATAAGAATGTAGACATGTCAGGAGATCTTTGCAGCTAAATCCAGCCATCTGAGATACTCTTGAAATAATGCAAGTGTAAAATAATGCTCTGTGCAGCAGCAACCACTATGTACTGTACCACCAGTGGTTTTGCAAGCATGCTGCATTGCAACTAATTCTTAACATTCAACATATTGTACTTGGATAGAGGTATTGAGATAATGTGAGGAACTCAAAGTTTTTTGGGTCATACAAGTGATTTGTGTTGATTTAAATGCCGATTTAAATGTGGAAGTGCAGTCAAACTTTAGTGCAGCTGATTGTAAATATGTTTTATGCAGAGTTGTTGCAACAGGAAGTGTGCAGTTTGCCATCATGTAAAAACAACAAAAACAGGTGACCTTTGCGCAATAGGAAGTGTGCTCGTTACCAAGAAATAGATGTGTAGAGGTGTGGTTTTGGTGCATTTACCTAACATGTATTCACCGCTTTAATTGTGGCTACATTTTGCTGATGTTTTTGTGTAGATGACATGATGTAGTCATTGCAGTTTCAACAGTGTTTTTTATTTATTTATTCAAAGCTTTAATCCAAAGAGCAGTTTTAGCACTTGATCCTTCAATCACTATTATTTATGATTATTTAAGCTTTCAGATGTTTCTACATAGGTAGCAGATGTTGTAACTTCTCTCAGGGAAGGTACTTTTCTCTAAATGTGTTCCAGCATGTTGTCAAATGCTGTTTACATTACTGTAGTTTTCAGCCTTTATTTAATTCAGTCCATCAAAAATCAGTTTTTGTTCAGTTCTTTTTGATCTCGACTGCTTTTTGTGGCTGAATGAGATCCGTCAACATGCAGTACAAACAAAATGTTTAAGGAATGCAGTCATTGTACACGATGCTGACTAGGTAAAGAAATGACAGTGGGTTATACTAGTTCAGATGATACATAGGACAAAAACCTTTTTGGAACAAAAATACTAAAATATTGTGAGTCCAGAATATTTTTGCAACAGAGACATGTAATAGTCTGTATACTGGCAGTACAGTTTGGTGTTGGAGTACCCTCTGCTGTTCATAATGTTGCTGAACATGTTGAGTTTTGATTATAAAAGTATCCAGTGAGGCCGCAGCTGAGGCAGTCTGAAGTCTAGACAAGATGTTCTCCATAACATATATAACTGATAATGAATCTCTAACACTATAGAGAAGAAATATCTACAAAACTGTCATTCTTTATGCTGATTAATAACACTGATTATATCTGAAAATGATTTACTATTAGTTTATAAGAAGTGATGAAATAATAAACCTAATTCCATTGAAGTGTCCCAGTGAGAAAATTAATCTGCAACTATGTTGATAACAAATTAATAGTTTAAGCTTTTCTCTGTTTAAATCTTTGTAAATATGTTTGGGTTTTGAACGGATTAAGTGAAAAAAAAAAAAAGATTGACAGATTAATCACTCAGGCTAGCATGCATAATAACAGGGCTCACCTAAATTAATTGCAGCCGTTAATGACATTATTACTTACACGTGTGCTTTTCCTGTGATGACAGAATGTCTGCCGTGATTTTCAACCACTGACCACCGTCAATAAAATCCCAATACCCACCCCAGTCATGTTTTAACATATTATCTTTCATTTGTTGTGATGCTGTAGGAGCCTTGTGGTTTGTTACCTCGACTGCACACAAAGAATCTGTTCAGTGTAGATGAGTCAGACCTGTGGTGTGCGTCTTTTTTTCTTTTTATTAAACATGTCGATATGGAAACTGAACTGCGTGGACCTGATCCTCTCCTAAAGGAATCACTCAGACAAGAGCAATTTTGTAAAGAGCAGAGTTATGGGACTTTAATAAACTAAGCTCAGTGAGTGATTGGAGGATTAAAACTCTATCAGAATATTAAATACAGACGCTGTTCCTGTAATAAATGTCTTATGTAAATTGCAACAGAGGACGAGGAGCGTGTCTTATGATCTCTAACTGCAGCACAATGTCTGTTAGTAATATATGATTTGATGTAAAGAAAGAGCTGTCTGTTAACCTTCAGTATGTTTATTCTATTTTTTAAACAGGAAATGGGATAGAAAAAGCAAAGTTGCTGAACTATTTGCGAGCGCAGGATATGAGTGAGTTAAAACAGTACAAAACAACTGTACACACACTTCCATGACAAGAAGATACATCATGGTGTATGATTCATTCAACATATAAAAGGCAAACTGAGATATACAAGGTGCGGTGCATCCCTAACAGTAGAGGAGGAAGCTATAAACATTAACCATCATTTACAAAATAAGTATGTACAATACATTTTCCTGAGAAATCTGATTTTCTCAGTTTTAAAACTGTAATTATAAACAATGTTTTCTTAATACTGCGGATAAAAAAGAAAAGAAAATTTAACTAGTTGTCAGAGTCCATGTCGCTGTCTCCCCCTATAGATCTGAATTCTTCGCTCTCCTCGTCTTCACTGAGCTGGACCTGGGAGAGCACAGCGGGGCCTCTCCTCCGTGCTTCATCTTCTTCATCTTCCTCCTCCTCCTCGCTGATGCCGTACTCTTCTCCGTTTCCCATGCTAGAGGGCTGCATCTGACTCCGGCTCTCTGTCTCCTCATAGCTGCCGTAACTGAGACAGAAGAGAGGGAAGTCCAACAGGATGTTTTAAGTTACAATCCTTAAAGAGATTTTGCTGATTTCAGCTGTCATTTTAGCATGGGCAGTGTGTTTAGATGGATTGTGTTTGGTTTCCCTCCGTGGCACCAGTGCAGTTTTGTTAGTTCCTAACCATAGACTGTATATAAAGATGGGCAGCTCCCCATAAGTGAAGCCAAAGCATCTGGATCGCCCCCTGGTGGCTGGCTGCAGTATAGATCATAAGTCCCGCCTCCTCCATGTTAGTGGATGGGACATGAGCCAAACTAAAAACCCAAAGTACATGTCAAATACATTTTTCCCAAAGATGGTTTCTGTCATTTTAGATAGTTCTTATCACGCTGATGTTTGTTCAAGTGTTCAGTTATTTGATGCAATGGAGTGAAACATCATGATTGACAGCTGTGATTGACTTGTGATTGGTCAGACGGGTGTACAGGCAGGACTTCGATACTGCCCGATCACTTCTCAGACTCTCGCTCCAAAATTACAACATTGCAGCGCTGTATGCGGGATGTTTTGGCTTCACTTTTGTAGAGTGGGAGGAAGTGGAGACACGTTGTCCATCTTTATATGCAGTCTATGGTCGATACAGACACCGTAGTAAAATGGTGGTTATTGTTATTGTTGCGTCACTTCTGTTTGCCCACTCACGATCCACAGCTCTGCTGGCAACCCTTGAAAGTACCAGGAACTTGTATATTAGCATCACAACCTTCATGGACTACTAAGGTACTTCATCAATGAACAAGCGTGTTGCTATGACATCAGCTGCCTCTCCATTGGTTAGTTGGGGATCACATGCAGGAAAGTCCCCGGGCTGGAATCGAACCTGAGCCGCTGCGGTAAGGACTCGATACATGAGCTACCGGGGCGCCCTGCTCAGTGTTCATTCTGTGCCCGTATCCAAACCTCCGCTGAATTACGCACACACACACACACACACACACACACACACACACACACACACACACACACACACACACACAATTGGAAATAATTCACCCACATCCCAGTATTACATTAAAATATGAATCAGTTCTGCATGCATTTAATTCACACACACACACAGACACAGACACACGGACACACACACACACACACACACACACACACACACACACACCACAACACATTACAAGGCAAAATGCTAATGAACAGGAGGCTTAAAAATTCAATTAGCAGTCTGTGTGTGTGTGTGTGTGTGTGTGTGTGTGTGTGTGTGTGTGTGTGTAGATATGACTGTAAACTGGGAATTAATTAGAACCACTGAACACTGAGATTAATAGATAGAGAGAGAGACAGAGAGAGAGCATGTAAGACTGAGGAGAGAAGAAATGGAGGAAGAATAAAGAGAGAGAAGGAGAGCAGAGTGAGCGAGAGACTTGAGCAGAGAGAGAGAGAGGATAACGATGAATAGAAATAGACTGCAGATGAGAGAAAGAAAAAAAGAAAGAATATACATTCTGAGTACTAAGGAATGCAAAGATAAGATTGCGAGGATAAAGAGAGAGTATACAGAGAAAGACCATTTGAATTTAAACATCATTTTATTTATCTGCAATTCAGCACTGACACATCTGCTTCATTCATTGACAATGAAACCAAAAACAACAATTCAAAGCAGTGTTCATTTTGTGAATGAAAGTTTGATGAATAATATTAATTTACCACAAGGACATTGGGCTCTATCTTTCATCCGGCGCAAGTGTCATTGCTAGTTTCCAACCAACGCTGTTGTCATTTTCACGCCCACGTTGTGTAAATAGCAAATGTACCTGCGCTTCTCTGTGCTTGGGTGTGTTGGTCTGATAATGAGGTGTGGTCAGGCGCAGTGTTGGCGTGTTGCTATCTTGAGGCAGCAGAAAGTGTCTGCACCATTGACCAACAAAAACCTGGTCTGAAGTCTATCGCGCAGTATTTCCATCCATCTTCTACCGCTTTATTCTCTTTAGAGGGTCGCGGGGGGCTGGAGCCAATCCCAGCTGTCATCGGGCGATGGCGGGGTCCACCCTGGACCGGTCGCCAGTCAATCGCAGGGCTGACACATAGAGACAGACAAACGCTCACACTCACATTCACACCT
>JAOVVB010233392.1:0-10173 GCA_028570985.1 Heterobranchus longifilis
CTATTTCAGCCTCCAATTCCTGTGTGGTTGTATTTTCCTCTTCCTCTTCTTGTGTTTGATGTTTGTCATCTCGTGTCTCTGAATGTGCAGTCAGACGTCTCTCTTCCTCACACTCTTTCTCAGATGCTTCACTCGACTCCGTCACTGTGTCATTTGGCATTTCTGCTTCTGTATCAGCTGCTGATTCACTGCTTTCTTTTTGTTTGATAAATTCAGGTGAACACAGTATTAATGTTTCTTCTTCTTCTTCTGTCTTTGACTCTACGTGTTGTTCTGAATCTATTTCAGCCTCCAATTCCTGTGTGGCTGCATTTTCCTCTTCTTCTTCTTGACTCTGTGCCAGTTCTGTCTCTGTTTGGGTGTGGGACTCGTCGTTCATTTCTGTTTCTAATGACTCATTGCTGTGGTATTTTCCATCAAATGCGTCTCCCTGTGAGCTCCTGTCTGTCTCTGCGATTACTTCGCATTCCCGTGTCTCTGTCTCTACTGGAGGAGCTTCGACTTTCCTGTCCGTCTCTGCGCCCGGGCTTGTCTCAGTTGCGACTGCGTCCACCTCTTCCACATTTTCAGTTTCTGTCTCCTCTGGTTTCATATCAGCCTGAATCATCTGCTCCTCGCTTGTGTGTACACTTTCCTGCGTCTCCACCTCTGTGTTTTTATCTGCGTCTGCATCTTTCTGTATCTCTGTATCTGTATGTTCGCATTCTGCCGCTTGTTTTTCTGTCTCTTTATTTCTGTCTTTCACCTCAGTTTCCAGGTGTTCTGGGACTTGTGACGGGCTGTTAGAGTCCAGCTCTTCTCCCTGAAGAATATTTTCAACAACAGTCTTATCTTTGGTTTGTTCCGTCTCCACATTTGTTTCTTCCGTCTGTTCTGAAAGCACTTTGTTTTCCCCTGTCTCTTTGAGGCGGCTTTCCTCCTTTTCGGTTATTTTTGTTTCCACAATCTGTTCTTCTTCGTGCTCTGTTGGCACGTTTTGTGTTTTTTCTAAAAGTTCTTTCTGCCCTGTTAGTTTCGTGTCGCTCTGTTTTTTATGTTCCTCTGAAACTACGTCCTCCTCCTCCTGAACACCCTGCACCTTCTTAAAACGTAACTCGGTCCAGCTCCTCCAGTCCTCCTTCGCTCCCATTGAGAGGTGCCTCACGACTCCCCCGCCGCCGCCGCCGCCGCCGCCGCATTCCCACTCGCGCACGTTCCCCTTTCCCCCTTTCCTCCACCTCTTGCGAAGGAGGGACGGAGAAAGCGAGAGAGTGGAGGCCGAGCGAGCAAGAGGGGCAGCCAGGTTCCCCTTTTCTCTCTCCTTCCTGTCCCGCTCTTCCTCCACGTGTCGAGCCCTCGCCCACGCCACCCGGTATCCCTGGCAACGACCTCTGGGGTCAAAGGTGGATGAGGGCCTGTCTCTCCTCCACTTTTCTAACTCCTTCTCCGTCTGCTTCTCCAGATCTCTGGCCGACAGCTGCACCGAGCACACCTGAGAAAGGAAGAAAAACACTTTTGTTACTGTCATTTTCAGAATTTAAGATAAGATATTCCCTCATTTGGTGGTCGGTCGAGAGCGCGACGTGTGACATGTCGCTCCAAAATTCTCCACAGTTGAGTTTAAAGGCCATAACATGTGATTCACACAATTTTTTTTTCATTTTCTCATCAAATTCAGTGCACTGACATCCCGGAAGAGGCCGCTCCCGTCAGGATAGAAACGTTTCATTACTGGATAAAAGTGATTACAGAGAATAGCTTTGTATTGATTTGCAGTGATGCATCTCTCCGAGGGGACGAGTGGACCCAAAAGATTCCAGGAAGGAAAAATGCCTCCCACGTGTACAGAAGCATCCACATATATTATGTTTCTTCCACTTATTTATTCACGTTTTTTCCTTGAATTTTGACTGTGTGGTGCGGTTTGAAGTTTCAGAAAAAAGCCAGTAAGTGAACCTTGAGTTGGGTTTGTGTTTGTTTTTTTTAAGTGTCTTTATGTTACACAAGAAAACTTATTAAAGAGTAACTTATTCTTCACAAAGTAATCCAAACAAGAACTCCCACATGATGATAAAAATTTAAAAAAAAAAATGTAAATAACTAAAATAAATTATTTAAAAATAATTTAGAAGTTATAAAATAATGAAAAATTAACAATAATAATAAAAAATACAAAAAAAAGAAAGAATTAACACATACATGACCCTATATTCAGACAGGTAAGTGTTACAATATACCGCTTGAATAAAACTTGTGTGTGAGGGTTTGTGGTCATGTTTTAAAAAGCAGTTAAAATAATTTTCTACCTAAGGAAATCTGTTAGTCTGACTAACTCAGTAAACCAGATGTTGACAGTATCTGCTCTCCTCAGCGTGTGTTTCATTCTCACCTCTGCTATGAAGGCGTCGTCCTCCTCCTGGACCTCCTCCCTGACGCCCCGCAGCCTCTCCAGAGTCTCCATCTGACCCTGACACCGCTTCCTCTGCTCGGCCCGGCCCAGCACCCGACGCACCAGCACCACCGCCACCTGGAGCAGCACCCGCACCCCTGCGCAGACCAGAGGTAACAGTGGGCAGGGAGACAGGAACGGGTGCCGCATTTCACATCATCATATGCTGTAAATGATTTCTGAACAAATTCTTCATCTTCAAATCACTCTGTAAATGACCAACAGTTAAGTTCCTGAAGTTTATTCATTTATTTATTTAATTCTTTTTTTTTTTTTTTTTTTGCATTTTAGTAAATTATACAACATAAAATGACTGGAGTTACGCAGCATTTGGAAAAGTAAAATGGAAAGAGAATAATCAGGGAAGAAAAAAAACAGACAAACAAAACGGAATCAAAATAAAAAAAGGGGGAAATAAATGAATAAAATGAACTGGTTACTAATATCAGTCTGTAGGATGTTGTTTGCAAGTTAGATGATCAAGTCAGGATAAATAAAAGTTGTGCATTTTTAATCAGAAATTATTAGCTAATGTGAATATAAATCACAGTACAACAAATAAAGCAATATAGCAGCACAGGCAACATAACTAATGTCATTTTAATCAGGTGAAATATACTTTACAGATTATTAGATCTATGAAATGTAAGTTCCCTATGCTTGTTTGTATTTTAGTTTATTTTAATTTAGTCTGTTTTGTGTTTTCTGTCTGTAACTGTTGGTTTTTATGCTGCTGTGTGTCTTAACCAGGTCTCCCTTGAAAAAGAGATTCTTAATCTCAGTGGGACTCTCCTGGTTAAATAAAGGTGAAATAAATAAAACATATTGTTTTACCTCCCTTTCAGGACTTAATTCAGTTTTTCTGCCCTGCAGGAGCCTATGTGGAGGACGTACCGTAGCAGAAGAAGAGGTCCCAGACTCGGAGCAGCGTGTTGAAGGGCAGGTGGCGTGTGAAGAGACACATCAGCCAGTCCGTGGCGAACATGAGGGGCTCCACGCCGTGATGCTGCAGGTGTTTGTGTGCAGCTGGACACGTCCTCTTCAGGACCCAGGTCAGCACGGCCGCATCGAACAGGACTCCCTCCTACGGAGGTACACGTGCTCACACAGCTCAGGAAAACAGAGATCCGAGTAATACTTTCATAATAACTGGAAGTTTTCTTGAAAAACTACATACAGTAATCTGGTAGTAATTATAGGGGAAATGGGCTTTTCTTTTAAAGAACAGATCCTAAATTAGGGTTCATTCATAGTGCAAATCAACAAATATCAGCTTTCAGTTTCAATTTACAATGTAAATTATCTGTGTATAATATAAATAAGTGCAGTGTCAGGTAGGGCCATAGAAATTTAAATGTCATTTCTATGGGTAGGGCTGAGCGATTTGGAAAAAATATGTAATTGCGATTATTTTTGACTGATATTGCGATTGCGATATGATTCAAGATATTGGAGGGAAAGATCATTTTTGCATCATTATTCCCATTTTCATTGAAAAATATATTACAAATGATGGTGTGATTTTTTTGCAAGGATCTCTACCAAAGAAAGATTTTTTTCTGTAGTCTGTAGAATAGGATTTGTAGGCTGCAGCACCAATAAGTCAGAATGGTATTTTGACACATATTTTGCCTTTAACATATATTGCACTAGTCCATATTGCGATTTCGATAAAATCCAGATTAATTCAGCCCTAGCGTCAGGTATAATACTGTAAGGATGCATGTGTACATGTGTGCAGGGCCTCACCAGCAGAGGGCTGTAGTATCCAGGCAGGTACTGCTCACTAATCTGCACCAGACACCAGAAGGCTTCCTGTTTTGGACATTTATAAATATACAGAATGTTGTCAGTCATCCATATTATTGTGGGACAGAATGCCAGTAGTTTAACAGATATATGAAACAAGAATTGGTACAGAACTGTATATAAAGATCTTTATATACAGTCTATGGTAGCAATTCAGTGTCTGAAATTGGCTTTTATTCTCCACTGAAATCTAGATTAATGAAATGTTTGGACTGAGGGGGTACACAGTGTTGTTGACCGCTACCTCAGCAGGCATATTCATCAGCAGCACTGCAGCCACGGGCCCCTGCGCCTGGCAGTAACCCTCCTCTGGCTGGTACTGAGTGTAGGCTTTCAACACCCGGAACAAACCGCGCTGCCTGCACACAAACACACCGCAGCAGTCAGAGTCACAAACCACACGTTTAAATCACATGACGGTGTTTAGATGCAAATCACTTTTGAACAGAGAGGTGAGTTTACAGAGTAAACTTCCTTGCCTTAATGATGTAATAACTTTTATTTTGTAACAGAAAGACACAAAGAAGGCAGGACTGTAAAGATGGAGCGGTGGCAGCTGAGGCACAACTGAAGACGATATGAGAAATTTAATGTCACGATTGTCCTGGTCAAAATAATTGTGATTCACGATATTATCCCGATAATCAACAAAATAATTAAAACTCTTAAGAATAACAGTAAAACACACTGGAATCACTTTACCTTACATTTTGCTTTGTGTGACTTTTTTCTCGAAGCATTACGACTTTTTTTTGCGAAGAATTTACTACTTTTTTCTCAAAATTGTGACTTTTTCTCAAAACATGACTTTTCTCAAAACATTACAACTTTTTTTCTAAACATTACGACTTTTTTCTCAAAATTGTGACTTTTTTTCAAAACATGACTTTTCTCAATACATTACAACTTTTTTCTCGAAACATTTACTTTCAATTACACGATCCACAATAAAACGATAAAAAAGACTAAAGAAAGACTGTTCTGTAGTTGTCAGCTGGTCGACAGAAACAAAAGGAAGTAGAAATGTTTCTTACCCATGTCCATCTTTGGAAAGGAACATTTCATGGAAAGGGAACTGTCGGTCCAGGTCTCTCTCGATCACATCCACCCAGCTCTGCAGAGCCGGCTGCGAGTCCAGAGACTAACAGACACAATCGATACTTCACATTTACAAACACTAGACTTTTTTTTAAAGTTGACTTCCATTATCTACTGTAAGCTGCAGCAAGTAGTAAAATAGTTCATATATTTCATTGTGATAGCCTGATTTATGCTTAGTGCTAACAACTATTTTAACAGATTAATTGTTTAGTCTGTAGAAAGTCCATAGAAAATGTAGTATAAAAAGTCAGAAAATAGTGATTGCCTATCACAATATCCCACAGCCCAATATTATGTGCTCAAACAGTCCCAGAACCAAAGATTTTCCATTTATAATGATGAAAACAGAGAATAGCAACTTAAACAAGTTGTCAATTCATTTTCTGTCAAGTGACTAATCAATTGCCCACCAGAAGTTCACAGAGGCACTAAAATTGCTTGTTTTGTCAGTACATATTAGAGATGGGACAATAATGGATTTTATCATGGATCGTGATAAAAAAAACACTATAAGTTGAATAAGTTGATCGTGGTGAATTTCCATTATCGGGATAATGGTGAATATCCTTATGAATTGACTGCAGTTTACTACAGCGTCCTTTAAAAAAGTTGTAATGTTTCGAGAAAAAAGTCATGTTTTGAGAAAAAGAATTGTAATGCTTTGAGAAAGAAGTCACAATTTTATGAGAAAGAAGTCGTAATGTTTCGAGAGAAAAAAATCATGTTTCGAGAAAAAAGTCGTAATGTTTCAAGAAAAAAGTCGGAATGTTTCAAGAAAAAAGTCGTAATGTTTAAACAATGTTTCGTTTACTATCGGGATAATATCGTGAATCGCAATTATTTTGGCCAGGATAATTGTGACATGAAATGATCATATCGTCCCATGCCTAGAACATATTCAATTTACATTGATAGAAAACTGAGAATAGCAGAAAATCTTCACATGTGAGAAGCTGGAACCAGAAAAAATGTTTTGTCATATTTGTAAAATTTCACAAACAATTAATTGATTGTAAAAAATTGCGTTAGTAAATCTTCTGTCGAGCAACTAATCAATCAATGGACTAATTGTTTCAGTTACACTGCATCCTTTACTATGTGATGTGCTGAAACAATTATGTTGTAGAATCCTACCACCCGAAGTTGTGGTTGCTGCTGTTTTGAAAACGTTTACCACAGAGTGAGTGTTTAGTTTTCTTGCCTGGTAGAGGTTTTCATTCTGTTTCATCGTGTCAGTCGCTCCACACAGCAGAGGCCAGCACTTTGCTCTGAGCGAGGCCGGGATGCCTTTCTGACACTGCACTTTGACCTGCAGGGACGTCCGTCACAGAAACACACGGTCAGTGCAGAAACATTTCATTGTTGTCAGTCTGAATGCTAACAGGCCTTTCCTCAGAACACACTTTCACTCATAGCAAAAAGCACAGGTGTTACTAATAACATTAATAATAAAAATGTTATTTGCATAGCACTTATATAGCACAAAGTGCTTTCCAGATTTAAAACATTTCCAGAATAAAATAAGGAATCAGAAACCCATGTAAGCCCCGTCTGCATGACATTCAAACTTTTTAATTTAAAACAGATAAAAACTAAATATATGCAAGTGTATCTAAGAATGTAATGTAAAAATGATTATACTAAGACCAGTATAATTCAAATTACAGTAAAATTCAAATAAATTCAATTAAAACACAAAAAAAATAGGAACTTTAAAAGATGCCATAATGGAAAGAAAAAACATTGTTACGTGTAACAAAGGCTCTGTTGTATTAAAGTGTCCCAGTAAGTCGTGACAGTGAGAAATATAATTTCTATGGCTTACATGCACAACACCAGGACCTGAAACTGAAGCAGCTAAATGGAATTCAGCCTCATTTACTGTGTTTTTCCTGCTGTGACAAAAAGTCGATGTTGATTCACACATTTAATGATTTTAGGTGTGTAAGACGGGACACACCTTACTGGTATTCTTCAACAGCATGCGATCCCATTGGCTAATGATATTTATCCACTTGGTTTCCCTCTGCCTCACCAGCTCGGGGGGCGGGCCCAAACTCCTGAAACAAAACAGCAGGTGAGAATTTTAAACAATATTCAATACAAGAATGAGAGCCTTTTATGTGTCATCCATTGACTGTTAAGTATTAAACGCACAATATGTATGTTTCTGCTGCTGCTAGGAGTCTCTCAGTCAAAACAATGACAACAGATGGACTTTAGTGACGTCGTGAAGTAGCGTGGGATCATGGGTTAGGATTCCTTCAGTGTTCATTGTTACTGGGAGCTGAATTATCCACAGAGGTCTCCTCTCCAGAACAAATGGACCAGGTGATTTAACCCGGTAAACACACTGAATAAAGCAGTTTCACGTTAAAAATCTGTGTTTCTCCGATAATATTCGGCTCGTCGGCGAGCCGATCTGCCGCTAACGTTTGCTCAGCTTGTTTCTCTGATAAGAGAAAGATCCAGACGTCTGATAATCCTTAATTCTGATAAAATATATAGTTAAAAATGATAAAGATCTAAACCATGTCTCGTAAACATGTGGCTTAAAACTGGACAAAAGGTCAATTTATGACCGTTTCTGGCAGACAACCACAACACTGACGCATGCACAAAGGGGATGTGACGCCACTGACAGGCGACAAATATATATATATATACCATTGTCTTGAATGCAATTTGAAAATGGCTGTAAACATTTGGGATGATTTAAGTGCACAACTCAACAAAATATATAACAGGTCTCGTCGTTTTTAGACATTTTTAAAAGTTGCATATTATACCTTTAATGCTCTCAAGACAGTCCATAAACTGGAGACCTTTAAGTCAGTGTGCAGAGTTGCTGCGTGCACTTTCATGTGTTGTCATTATAGAAAGACGGCGCTCCGAAAAAACAAGACAGGAAACAGGAAACCCACAGAGTAGCAGTGTGATGTCTCCATGGCAACATGTCATGGGGAAAATGTGAAGACGGCAGGCAGCAGTTCGTTCAGCTGGTCTTATCCTGACTTTACACGCTTTTATCTGGTCCAACGCCAAGACTTTTAGATTCATTGTTTACTGAATGTTCTGTAAATAAGTAGTCAGTTGATTCTGTAAGAGTCTGCTGGTATCTGAATGTAAAAAATGCTCAGTATTTTTCATGTAAACTTAATTCTAGTTTGCACTCTTTCTGGCTTTGGATTTGACACCTTTCTACAGAATTATATAATCCACATTATTGCAGCTCTTGTAATGTTACAGTATGTTTTGTCTCTTACTTTTTTTTTTATAAGTGTTTCTCAAAATGCTCACTTGAGTTGAGCACTTCAAACAGGTCTGACGCAGGTTTGTGTTAAAGGTCTCTGTTCTGCTTCAGAATTAATCATTTTCACACGATTTAAAGCCTCTGCAGAACAGACGACCCCATAAAAATGACCACTGGTGTATATTTCTGCCTGTTTTTAATTGTAGGTCATGCATTGGTTCATTGACCTTTCATGTGGCTGTCTCCTCATTTAAGCTCACTGTGTAAATAGCTTTTTTTCACTCTTTAGCGTAAACCATTTTGCTCCTTTTTGATCCATGCTGTATATTTATTCTCAGATAAATGGTTTGGAAGCTGCAGCTTTTTTTTATTATGACCTGTAATAAGTCTTTTGACTGTATTTTACTAATCGGAGCAGTGTGTTATTTGCCCCAGATGCTGTTCTGTCGGCCGGCCCTGGGGTCATTTTTACCCGACCCGCGACATGTCAGAATCAGGTTTATTGCCAAGTAGTTTTCATGTACAAGGAATTTGTCTTGATGTAATGGTGCATTACAAAAAACAACACAATAGGAATATATACAAGTGAGAAAAAGCTCCAAAAGACAGAATGTATAAATAATATAACAATATGAGTGAGAGCTGCATAGTTTAGAGGATATGTACAGGGAATCTTGGCAGGAATGTGCAAATGTTCACAGTATAAACGATATATGTAATGTGCAAGTATAACAGTAAAATAAATCCATGATTAGAAGAAGAAGAAGACAAAATGTATTTATATAGCGCTTTTCACAGACATCAGTGCTTTACAAGGGTATAAAACAGAATACAAAAAGGAATCACAGAAAATTAGTGACCACGTGAGCCACATGTTTAAAAAGTGCAAAACTGAGGGCACATTACATACTGAGGAAACACAAATATACAATTCAAATTACACAATATTATATAAAATGCAGATCTGGTGCAAACAGTTTATCCAAAAAGCACCCAGTGCTTCCTTAATAAGCTGTTGCTGCAGCGGGGTCTTTGACCAATCAGCAACGTTCAGCATTACAAACTCCCCCCAACTCCTGGATCTATAGTACAGGTACTAAATGTAGTCCCTGGTCAACACTTGTTCTTTGACTGTCCACCTCCTCCTCTTCCCTCTGTTGGACAGATTGTGGCTGTGTGGACATCCCGTTACGTTTCCAGGCGGACTCTGCGGGACACTTTACATGTCAGGTGGTCCTTCGGTCCTGGTGTGATACCAGGGTCTATGTGCTAGAGGCGCTGGTTGCTTCACAGGTAGATATCAGCTGATCAGAGCTCACTAAACCTGCAAATGGTATATTAAGTCTGGGTTGCTAATGCATGTGGTTTATAGTTAATGTTACTAAAACTAAATCTCATTTGTGACCACAGGGAGGATCTGTCCATTTGGACTTCAATTCACCTGCACACCGTTCAGTCACGCAAGACATACCACTGGTGAGGGGCAAGATATAATGCATTAGTCAGTCTCTCTGTGTGTGTGTGTGTGTGTGTGTGTGTGTGTGTGTGTGTGTGTGTGTGTGTGTGTGTGTGTGTGTGTGTG
>JAOVVB010233393.1:0-10172 GCA_028570985.1 Heterobranchus longifilis
CTACGACATAAAATACGTCGGTAAATAACCCGCTGGTGCATTTCGAAGCTTTTACGTGTGTTTTAAAAACGCGGTTGCTAACAAGTGTCTAAATGAGACTACAGAGGTTGTCGAGGACATTAAACGCCACCGTCAGTTTAGTAGTGGCGACGGTGACGTAGGACGCATAATGCGACCATTGGTGTAGTTTGTTTATAGCCTAATGTTAGCTTTTTACTTCTGCCGATTGCATTTATGCTTCTAAAATCATAAAAGTGGTGTTGATGGAGAGATTATCCTGCTAAACAAAACATGTAAGTATCATAAACAACTGGATCAAACAAACACAAGTCTTTCACCCAAGTCATTATTTTAAGTTAAACTGTGAATTAACGTCCATATGTAGACACATCATGTCCTATCTCACCTGCTTAACTGCGTCCAGTAGTGACATACGGAAATAGTTATTTTAACCCAAACCCTGTTTTTTTTCCCCCTAACAATAACCAAGTACTTCTGTTTCACATTAAACCACATGTTTAAAGCAGCAATCATTCGATAATTTCACAACAGTAAATAGAATGATTGTATTTCATAAGATATCATACGTTTTCATACAATATCATACAAACCATGGGGATTGCACATTTAACAATTCTACTTATTCTAGTCTTGTTTGCAAATGTGCGACAGGGGTGTAAAAAAAAAATTGACAGAAATAAATTGCTCATAAAGCAAACAAGTTACTCAGGACATTATGATGAAGCCACTCTGAGCTTCACTGTCAATGTACTGAGTAGTTTGTGTTGATGAAATATAAATGACATAGCATTAACTCGGCTCATTTTCTTACTACCTCAAATTAATAATGGTTGACAAAAAAATGAATTTACAGAGAGTGGGAGACAATAAATTCTGTCCTGCTTTAGAAAGAGGACGGGACGAGAAAATGTTCGGGAACCAGAACTGAGTTTGCATAAATGAGCATGCCATTTCAAGTTTATTGATGCCACATTACAGGATGTCTGGCTATTCAGGTCCACAAAATTAGAAAGTCTCCTCTTGCTGCCATGTGTGAAATTAACTTGTACAGCATTAATCAAAATATATAGCATCTGTGCAGTTGCGCACACTCGTGCAGATACTATAGCATCGTATGCTGCTGATGTATGCTCAGGGAATGCTGTATGTTTTCCCTGTCGTAACAAAAAACCACCCTCCTCCCTCTTTGTCTACCTGAATCAGCACAGGACTCTAACACTGTCCTAACAGCATCCGGTCTAAACGAGGTGAGCGGAGTGGCCACTATGCCAAATGGACACATAAAAAGGAGACATTAATGGACTGAGGAACGGTATAAATCTCCCAGCCGAGCCTTGTACTCCAATGCCTGTGTGAGCAGACCAACGTAGAAGGAGAGGACGAAGACGCCCCAGGTGAGGCATATATCTCTGGCACCTAATTATACTGACTCTAAGTGCCAATGACATCACACATCCCACACAGAAAGAGGGAAAATACAATTATTTCTCCATTCATATGAGGAGTGTTGCAAGAAAGTATGCTCTCTGTGCTTTTTTAATATTATTCGCCATGGCATTTCTGCATTATTAAATAGTGGAGGCAGGCACCTTATAGACTCCTTGCCTCTGATATCTGTTGCGTTTCAGTAGCATGGATAAAAACTGTGTTTGAGCACTTTTGGCTGGACCACAGGACCAGCCCTATAAATGGAAAAGACGGTGACTGAGTGACTGAGTGAGTGATGAAGTTACACCATTGGTCGAACTCAGCGATGACGTCAGCATGTGTTGGAAAGGCTGTTGACTCTTGTGCGCAACTGCGTCATTGAGCACATGGAGCTGCGCAGTCAGAAATTAAGAGGCATAACGAGGGGCACGTCGGAGAAACAGAATGCAAAGTGGACTTTACTGCATCCAAGTGGTGTCAGTTGTGTGCATCTCTGATGAACCGTGAGTAAAGCCAGTTATTTCTGACTGAACGGGACATTTTTTGAGCCTTTCTCAGCATTTTGGTTTATTTATTTAAGGCTGTTTTCCTGATGCTGAGCTAATTTACTCACCATGCAGGTTGTTCATGCTAATGCTAGCTTAGCTGCTACTTTCTGGAGAAACTGCTGGATGTGGACAATATTATTATTTACTGATATGTCACATAGGTTTCAACCTAGTCTTGTTATAATTTGTACTGTATAAATGCAAGGTGTGTCAGTGGTATTTTGTGTTCTCACCTAACTCGGAAAACATGAAAAAAATAAAATAAATTATATATATATATAGGGCTGGGAGATATGGTCAACATTTTCTATCCCAATATAGGTCATTTCATATACTCCTGTGTAAATTAAATACTTGAGAAATGAAAAGTACTGTAGTGCAATTGAGTGAAATAAAATATTTCCAGCTATACACTCTTTGTTAGTCATATTGAAGTGAGTGGTAATGTAAAATGTGATATAAAACCAAAACTGCAATCCTCAAAATATTTCACATCAGATTTTCAGAGAATTTTGACTGAGTCCGTGCTTGTTATGATCAATTTTGACGACGTAATTGTGTATCACAATATCTATATATATGACATCATCACAACACGATTCCATTGAAAGACAATAAATTATCATATTGAATTATCTCAAAGCCCTAACATACTCCCAGAGCTGCATCCCAATAAAAATGCAGTATGTATCCACAATGTGAATGTTAGTGAGATGTCCTGGTATGATCAACGAGAGAAAGTCTTTATGCCTCCTCATCCTCCCAGAAAAATGCCACAACAGGTGCTCAATGGGCCCATTTGTACTGCAGGAAAATGACTGTTGAGGAGGTGCTTGTGATCAAAATGTCCCTAGTTGTTGTGCAGAACAAAATGATTCCCCTTTTATGTAAATTCAAAATGAGATCCATAATTTTGAAAGTGTGTCATCCAAGCTTCTGCATGACTGATGGCACACATTAAGAACAAATGATAACCAAATGCAGCTACTGTAAGTACTTTGTTGACAAAATTAGTTCAGACTGGATCTATAAGAGACTTTGAAAGGTAAACATATGCAGCACTTCCACATAGATTAATGAGTGCTTTTGGTGGTCTCTATTGCCGATTGCTACAGCACAGTGGAGTCCAATCATGTGCTGTGGACTGAGAGTGTTTCCTTCCAGACAATCATGACACAGAGGCGATTTCACTGATTGGTTGCTCCCTTGTTCCTTGAAAATGCTGCAAGTTAATCAGTGAAAACCAACAGCAGCTGATGTGCTTGGTTGGGAAGAAAAACCTGAGGAGTCTTGGCTATCCAGGGCAGTTTAAATGAAATAAAAAAAATAAAAATACCACATTCACCACACAGTGATTCAAATGTACTGTACAATGCATCAAAATATAACAAATTATTAAAAAGTGAGTGAGTATTTTCTACATGCAAATTAATTCAACAAGGCCATGTAAATAATGCACCCTTATGTAGAAACAAAACGTGCTGAAATGAAATGCGGTATCAGGTATGATGCTAAATCTATATATCATGATCAAACGGCAGCACGTAATGTGCTGTGCTTTTACTGTATTAAAGGTTCATGAGGATGCCGAGGATGAGTTGTATCCTTGCATAAAAAATGGCCATGTTCATGAGAACCTATGAACTACCGTGTTCTCCTTCACCAGGCTCGCTGCCACCAACAGTAATAGCTTTCATATCTAAAGGTCACTGCATCATGCATAATTATAAAGTAACAAGACCTTGACTAAAAGCTACCTCAAGCTAAATTTCACCTTCTTCTCATGTGGCCCCTATAGACCCTTTTATTGAAATGGGTGCAAAGCAGCAGCGAGCACATGGTGCTCTGTTAGACAGAGCTCCATTAATACAACAGAGTACATTGTTGCTGCTATTTAACGAGGGATAGAGAGGAAAGTCTTAAATATAAAATGATTGACCTCTACAGGTTGCACAGCAACATGTTGGAACAGGAATGAAAAATTCACTTTCACTGGCTTTGGAGTAACGACCTGCACCTGGTGCTACAGGTGCACTACAGAGTGCAGTGATTAGTGACTGGCTCCTCTGTGATTGAGAAGTGGAGTTTCAACTGCAAAGAAATAAATGTATGCATGCATGAAAGAGTAAAATAGGTGTCGTGCAGAGGAAGCAGTACATGTTTCTGTGCTTCTTGACTGAACTTAAGCCTCCTCACACATCGTCAGATAATCACAATGACTTTGTGACTGTTAAAAGGCCCATACATATAATACAGTACAAATTAGCACACAGCAGTTGCAGCCAATCTTAATATGCAGTGTCTTACACAAAGGTCATACTAAAATCTATAAGATCAGGTTTATTGATTAATGAGTCATAGCTGCCATCATCTAATCAAAATTCTGCAGCATGTAAATGCTGTTATATGTGCCCTTCAATGTCAGGTACTTTTGACAGTATGGCACTTGGTCTTGTTGGGTGTAATAAAATCCATTTTCCCCTAATTTGTGTGTAATCCTGAAAACATGCTGTATTTCAAATAATGTTAGTATTATTTCAACCCTGTCTGCTACAACATTACATTCTCAATTACATTTCAAGATAAACGTTTTCCCCCCAGGATTACAGTGACAGTTTTAAACACCTCGTCAATGTTGTGAATTGATTGGGTTCAAATTAGTATGTTTGTTTCCTAACAAACAGTGTGATCTCATGGAGAAAGTGTATGAATAGCATGCTACTTGCATGTGTGTCATATGATGCTTTTCAAGCTTTTCGCATGTCATTTTACAACTTTTAAAAATGGTTAACCCTATACAGACTTTAGAGTGGAAACCTGATGCGACTACATTGTTTAAAATGACTCGCAAAAAAACAAAAGTGTTGTGATACCATGTAAAATTTAATTTAAAAAATAGCGTGTTTATATGCCATTTTGTGAGACCAGGCTGTATCAAAATATATTAACTACATTTGCTAAATAACAATGTTGACTTGGTTTTGCACAGGACACAAACCGTGGATTCTTGTAGAAACACAATGCAGAATGCATTTTTAGGAGACCAGGCTGACAATTGTGACTTTTTTGAAAGAACACATTTTTGCTCCCAAGGTTTTTGGCATGCAGCATCACTAAACAGTTAATACGGCAACTGCCAATGTTAATGGGGCCTGCATCCCCACATGTGTTTTCAATAATTGTGGATGATTAGACCTCTGCTCAAGTTGTTGAAGATAAGTTCACCCTAATAACAGCAATTATGATTCCATTAAAATGTTGTGCAGGTTTTAAGTGATTTCAGCAAAATAAAACGTGAAACTGTTATGTGGAGCTGTTACAATCCAGAGGATGTGACTATATTATTAATTGAGCACCAGTAACTGATACATCAAACTGAATATTGTGCAGTTGATTGTTAATTGTTAGTACAAATTGTTAATGTTCTTGTATAGTGTGTTGTGACCTTTTGATACATTTGTGTTTTTACTTGTATTTTCATGTCACAGCCAACAGACATTTTCCTGCAATCTGTCGTTTTAGAGCTAAGAAGATTTACTTTCCTGATTAAGTATTGTGCTGTGCAGATATCTGCACTGTGGGAGATACTGATAGTGTAAGACAAACCAAAGATAATTCAAATTAATTATACAGTTAGAAATAATGGAACTGAACCTTAAATGTGAATGGGGAACGTTGTATAGGGGTTTGTTTCTTGCAAACAAAAGTGAAAAAATAATTTGTTTATCCACCCCATGATTCAGATCCGCTCCTAAGTGTAATAGTTTAGCCATTTAAAAAAAAAAAAAGATGACTAAAAATGTAAAATATATAAATACTGTTTACCCATATTATGATAAATATTATTTGCCCAATATAACTTTAATTTTCAGGTAACACCCTATGATAACATGCACGCCCTGGCAAAAAACATAACATTGCATTATGCAGCTGGGTGATACAAACATTATGTGGCTTGCATTGTGTGTTTCATATTTTATTTGAGAAAAGAGAATCTACTAACTAAGCTAGTATTTGGAGTACTTTACAGAGGAGCTTTGGGAATCTGCATGAGCCAGTGTCGCGATACAACAAAAATCAGCTCTCCAAAACAGGCCTGATACATATTCTTCTCTGTTTGCTTAAGATTTAATCATTAAGATTTTATTATCTGCTCCCATTTTGTGTCTGAAAGGAGTTCAGCAGCTATTTTGCATGTCAGCAAAAGAACATCGTAAGAAACAAAGGATCTTAAACCTATGGGAGTTGAAGTAAGTTTGTGGGGGAGTATACAACTTAATATTCTTAACTTATGAGGAAATATGAGGAGCACTTAAAACAACAACGGCAGCTGACAGAGAGTTTGACAAAGTCGGTCAGGGATGCGACTGACAGCAGTTGGTGAGCTGCAGTTTTGACTCAGTCCTCATGAGCGACTCGACACTTCCACTCAGTGATTTATTCTGTCTCAAATGATGCAGAAAATTACTTCATCAGAGTCCCCCGTGTTAAATGCTTGTTTGTTGAAAAATGCTGCTGTTTTGAAATGCAGTCATGATGGGAAGTTTGTGGTACCACGTAAGTATTCATTATAATAAAGTTTGAATCATATTTCCATTCACAGCACAAACAAATGCACTTTCCAAATAAATACTTACTACACTTCTTCTCTTTCTTACCTTTCCTTTTAGTGTAATTATTTATGCTGATTATGTTTACATAATATTTACATAGATTATTTACATGCTGTTTATGGTCTTAGACAACCATACCAATTGTCTCTGTAAATGTTTGTCATTTAATTTTCTGCTCATTTTCTGTGTCCAATAAATACTGATGTTGTTGCTGTAAATAATTACTAGATAAAGATGGCGGCACGTCTAAATGCAGCGGCTCTGCGCTCCCATACCGATGTTATTTAACTGTCTCATTTTATCAGTACTAAGCTTAGTCGCCACTGTGGATCGTTTGTTTAGCTGCACAGAATTACAAATTCAATTTTGTTGTACCTGTTACAATGATAATAAATATATTTATCCTATGGGTATAGATAATATCAATATGCAATGAAGAGTAGAAAATATGCTGTGTTGTTACCTTCAATTAGGTCTTGATATTTCTAACCCTGCCCTGTAAAAGATTACATTTATATATTAATACATGGATTTTAACAACTACATTTTGGAGAAAATGTAATTTGGTTTAGGTTAGGGAAAGATTGAAATAAGTGAAAGAAATATTAAAAAGTAAACTTGTCCTGTCTCATGCTCAGAGTAACTTTTTTAACTATAATTCGCTAGTGTGCTGAGTTAAACATAACAATAAAAATGTTAATTAGGATTTAGTTGCAATGTAGAGGGAAAAACACAAGTGGACAGCCGAGACACGCTGCTGTTGACACCTGTGAATATTTTGCTCCTGCCTACATAACTTCCACTAGAAGGTCAAAGGGCACCACGTATAATTATTACGTCCACAGGCTAGTCCGTCATGTGAGTGGTTGTGTCTGTATCGCTGGAGAGATCGCTGTCAGCAGAATCCAACACATCTGTTTCCACAGGACAAAACGTTGGACGGTCATGCAACACTTTGTCCAAATGGGCACGTTACGCCCACTAAAACCACCAAGTTTTCCACTGATGACATATTTTCCTGTTACATCCTTGTCGGGGATACATGAGGACGCATTAGAGTTTGTACACTACAAAATGCATGTGGTCAGATGCGACCCAGACCCCCTCGGCATCCATAGTACATTAAAAAAAAACATCTACAGTACATAAACATACACACCTGATGTTGACATAACAGTGTACTGATACACTCTGGAGAACACTTACATTACTGCAGAAAAGTTAGGTGTTAAACCACTGAAGGTCAGCAAACATACAGTTTTCAGCTGATGTTAATTTGCTCTCTAAAGAAGAAAGGGGGAAAAAATGTCCCACATGAAACCATGCCTGGCTTTATGACAAGCAGTTATGTATTCGACTGCCAGATATGCTGAACATAAGAGTTTCACCTCGACAAATTTGAATAAGCTCTTCTCTTAGAAAGGAAGGAAAGAGTGACATTTTGAGGTAAATTGATAGAAATGGTCTTTCTTTTTTAAAATATTATGAGCATTCTATAAGAAAAAACTGTCTTTCTATGCTAAGCAGTGGTTAGTCAGAGAAATCCCTCTCTGTGCATAGTCTTCTTGTAATCCCATTTTATTCTGTGAATTTATTGCTTGACCGATCAATGACCCTCAGATGCAACTACTATTGAGCCGTTTTGCTTTATCTGGGAATTTGCATGTTCTCATATTTCTTTTTTGACCTGTTTTGTCCCGTCGAGCTGTCAGTCACTCATTCTACTCCACTAGAAAATGAATATTGTTATTAATTATACTTAAGGCAATTCATCTGGAGAGGACAGATGACTCTTAATTCCACCCTCAGTTTGATTCTGACTTTGTTCCCTAAGGCTCACACACACAATATTTTCAGATCATTACACACTGTGTAAACATGGATGTGTTTTAATCGGTTGAAGCACTTTAAAAGAATGGAGGTACCATTATTGGGTGGTGTCGCACCGCCACCTCATCCAAAGAGCAGACGAGGTGGTGAGGCCACAAAACTTTTGAAAAAGGGATGTTGAGGAGCAGAGGTAGTGCAAAAAATGTGACATTTATTAACAAAAGTATAATTGAACAAAAGGCAAAAAGATAACCTGGGAATTCAAACAGAGTACGTTACACTAAAACAAAACAGCAAACAAAGGAACAAACCAACAGCCTCTCAGCCTGCTGACTGCTCTCTCTCTCTGCACACATGAAGGCATTTTATATACTCAGCCTCACTACCAGGAACATACCAACTCCACAGGTAAGTACAGGGTGAGCTAACCTCAGCAAACATTCAAAATACCAAATCATGAAAATGACATCACACTATACTTTTAAGTTACTGCTGACCTTACAGCTTATAACTATGGGCCTCCTTGCGCGTCCACGCTCTCGTCCAAATATGGTAATTACCCACAAGTCCGGTATATCTGGTTTCTCGAATGGCGGGATGGCGATCAGGAAGTGGCCATACTCGATGCGTCCCGAGCGGTTCTCCACAAACCAACGCGTGACATCACTCATGCTCTGTCCATTCTTTTTATACAGTCTATGGTTCTGACCCGTTTTATTATACATCCGTGGTTCTGACACGTGTCGGTGGACTCTGGGCTTCAGTCTGGTGATGCCAGGCGAGCGTACTATACCTTTAAGAAAACTTTGTCAAGAACATTCCTGATTTCTGTGATTTCCCTCCGCTGACCCACGAGAACAAATCCAAACAAAGAAAGAATTCTCTTATCATCTTACTGAGGTACTGGAGCTCGTTTCTGAGAAGAAAACACAGTGAGAGCGTGTTGGATCTGGCCCCTGTGACTCACGGTTACCAGAAAGCAGACGCATTTCCTGTTTTCAAGTCCACATGGATTTCACAACCATCAGCAGCTCAAACAGCTAATGGGTTTCCAAAGAATGTATGGCTGACTACTTGTGAGGGAGTGCAGCTTCAGGGAGTAACTTGACACTGAACTTTTCCGTCTGATTCTTCACCTCGGTGGCTTCACATTACATGAATTCCCCCTGTGAGACGGTCACTTCCTCTCGTAAGTATTTTGATTCATTCTAATGAAAATGCTCTTTAATGAACATTATTTTGACGGTCCGTGTTTCCACAGGTATCAAGTGTAATCAGTGGATGATGACAGCACTAAATCCATGAGGACTTGCAGACAAGTTTAAAGGAATAACAACACACAGTGGATTATGACGATCGCGTGGTTATTATTATTATTATTATTATTATTTGTCTCATTGTTCTGCAGCAGCTCACAGGATGGAAACCACCAGGAGAATGGTGAGTGTCATACTCCTGCAGGTATAAAGACCAGATATTCTTTACAGATGATCTCTATTAATTACAGAAGAATGTTTCCATCAGAATTTATAATTGCATTGTATTTTAAAGAAGACACTGAGGCTCTGGACTTGTTTGCATTGAGCCTACAGTAGATTATAAGTGTATGCAGCTGTAAGAATAATAATAATTACAACAGTTTCAACACATTTTTGATTCTAACAGTGTTTATAATGTTTTCATAACTTGTACTGACTATTGGCAATATGAATAATAGATACAGTATACTCAG
>JAOVVB010233394.1:0-10172 GCA_028570985.1 Heterobranchus longifilis
TAATGATTATAAGTGGCCCTAAATCATGTGAAGAGAATGGGGGCTTTGCATTTTTAAAGACAAAAATCTCTTTGAGGTGTATAATAGTAAATGTCAGGTCTAAGTATCCACATCTAAAATCTTTTTCTCTCTCTGCGTCTTGCACTCCTCCTTCCACCTTGCCTCCTATTATCTGCTACTTTCTGTGGTTTGGAGCCCTTCCAGCCGGCCTCCCTTTCTTGCTCTGTGGTTTTGTTCAGGAGATTTCATCTCCCTCCTTCATCGTTCCTGCAGATTGACAGCTAAGCTCAGGTATGAAAACAAACAGTTAGCTCTGGAATTGACTGGTGAAAAGAAATCCGCCACTAATGCTCCCTCGCAAACGCTCCTTTTTGCCTGCCCCTGCTGATGCTAAGCCCTAACAGCATACAAGAAAAGGCAGACGGGAGATTTGAGATCATTAACCCTTAATAACACCATTCTACATGTCTGGCTTAAAGCACACCGCCTCTACTGGATTATTGCGCTTGTTTCCACCGACTCCAACCTAAAAGATGTCTTTACCTCGGAAGCAGCGCATGATGTAGCCAAACAGCCATGTGACAATAACCTATAATTATAGATGTGTCATGTGTAAGAGGGAAATGGTTGGTTGGGTTTGCAGACCTTGAAAGCAAATCTCTGATGTTGTTGATACTATTGTTTTGTTTTGTTTTGTTTGTTTACTGTACGTGCGTGTTCACCTCAACAGGATAAAATATTCAGGGCATGTTTGAACACAACTGCAGCGAAAGAATGTCTTTCTCTCCGTGGGTAAAAGCCTCGGGTCACATTCTGTCACACCCATTGTTTTTCATTTTTATTCGTTTTCTAAGAGCGAGACTAAATTATTTTCTCACCGGTCAGATTCCACCACTTGCCTCCGCAATAACACAATTACCTGCTTTTCAAGGTTTTGATGGAACAATGTCAAAAGGTAGCCTACAAGGTGCTCAGTATAATTGGTTGAGGAATTGGTGAACGATCAGCATAGAATATACAAGGCCACTCTGCCAGTAGATATAGTCTTTATCTGCATGTCAGCCTTTATTCTTTACTTTCTTTCATTCATTTGAAATCTACAGGCATGTTTGTCTTTTGCACCGATTTTAACCTAACAATTAATGGAACCTCTGATTCATCATAACACTTTAGATCTTAATCATAAGGTGTTTTCTGCACGGTACCTTTGTTTGTGTTTTAATTAGGTGGACCTTGTGCGTCTCCAACCCTGGGATTCTTTTTAATTGCCCGTATTTACATCAGGCAGACATCAAACGCAGAGAGAGAGACATTTGTAAGGGGGAGCACAAAGCAGCCCTTTGAAATGTCTACAGTCATATGAAATGGCATGCTAATTAAAAATCTAAGGCTGCCACTGTGATAGGAGAAGCGTTTATATTGGTAACTGTGGGGTATAGACTGTCTCCATAACTCATCAACAGACAGAGGCCATAGTGTTTATTATCAGACTCCCTACCTGTTTACAGACCACCAAGTAACCTTCCCGTTCCCATTCATCAAACAGGAGAAATGCCCTGCCTGTAATTTAACAGACCAGCTTTCAAAAGGCTAAATCATTTTAAACATTTACCCAGTGCACTTTGATCTACAGTGGCATACAGTACACTAGGGCAGGTACAATGAATCTAGTTTACCAAGCAATGATTTATCCTTCGGTTCATTAAGGTTATTGCCAATGAATATACTTATTAGAACATTCAACAGCCTCTTTTTCCTCTCCTCTGTAATTCTCTGTAAGTGTAATTCAATAATTAAAACCAAACACGAGTTTTATTTATGTATGTCATCCATGTTTTGTAAAAAAAAAAATAAAAATAAACAATTAAGCAAATGATCAAAATCACCTGCACAGCGGTGAAATGAGCAATCTTTACAGGATTGTGAATAGTCTTCTTTACATTTTAATTACAAAATAAATATTTAAGTGTTATATCGAGAGTTCAAATGTACTATAATGAAGGTGAGGGAGAGTGCAGGAGTCAGTGACAGCCTGGTGTTATCAGCCAGCTGGTATTGTGCTTTCCTGCGCTGTATAAACACACCAGCTCTCAGTAACAGTCAGTGCTAAGGACTGAGCAGCGGCCCTGCCCATCCTCGGCCCACCTTCACCCTGTCATAAACACAGACTTTGGTGGGAGTTGCGCTCTGCAGTGCCGCACTCGATACGCCGCGCAGGGCGTTCGCTGTCAGAGTCGAGACATTCCACTCAAACGCCGGCTCAGCGAGGAGACGACTGTGCGTCACCGCGCCGTCTCCTCTCCTCTCTTAACGGCTTCTCTCCTCTCAGCTCAGCCATGCTCTGTTTACATCAAGCGCACTTTGGGTTCAACAATTACCAGAGCGGCATGAACGCGCCGCATGTGCCAGAGCAGAGTATCTGGGCTCGGGGGCCATCTGATGGGACAACAATAATAAACCGCTGACGAGCACGGAGAGCCTCAGAATGAGTCTAAATGGGGCTGCAATTTTGAAGACAGCACTTTGGACAGAGTCGGGCATTCCAACAAAAGATAAGGGAGGAGAGAAATGAATGGGGAGGGCAGCCAAAGGCCTTTGTTTTATTTCAGAGTACAAGGCTGTTTCTGAGATTATACACTACATAGATTCTGTCTGATAGGAATGAGGGATTTGTTAACACGGTTTAAAGTGGTGCGTTGTAGTCCTACCTTTTACTTCTGCCAGCAGTTCACTGGTGTTGAGCCTCTCCATCTTCTCATTCCAGTCTTTAGAAAGTAGTTTCTCCATGCATGAGGAATCTGAAAAAGAAAAAGAAAGAAAGAAATCTGATTAAATTAGTCCCTGTTTAGAGAATTTTTTTTTTATGATTATGGAAAATTGTGTTTTGTTTTATTTTTATAGTTTAGTGCATGATATGAATCTCGAAAACTATTCACTTAAATGTAGATGAAAGAACCTTTTTTCTGCATTTTTTGCAATTTATTTGAAACATTGCCTGTAATTAATACAGAACCGCAACTTCTGTGTGCCAATTTTTATGCCTCATCATATTTTCTTGTCTTTGTTTTGGTAATTGGGACATTTGGTGAAGATCCATCGTCTTTTTTACGTTTACCTGTTAGTCCTGTCACAAACTTGTCCACGCTTTGCTAGCAGTGCAGCAGAAACATGCGTCATTTATTTATTTAGCCTCGCTGCGTCCCCCCTCTTATCACTCTGGGCCCCCCCTCTAGGGGTCCCGCCCCCCCCCAGTTTGGGAACCACTGTTTTAATGAAAGAGAAGTATTTTATGTGATGGTATTGCATGGCGGACATTAAAAGAGACTCAGGCCGACAGTTGAGAGATGAGCGAAGGTTGGAGTGAGGAGGGAAGCAGGCATTGTGGGGATAGCATAAAGGGCAGAGACACACATTACGTGGGAGGCAAGGAGTGAGACTGGCTACGTCCGACCGTTCACATAGCTGCCAATGATGAAAACAATTAACATTTGTCCAGCAGACAATGAATCAGAGGAGAAATGGCTGCAATCTGCCATGCTGTCGCTGGGGTAGCTGATAAAGAACACACTGGGCCGGCTGACCCAGGCCTCCGCCATCCCTGCACTGCTCAGGGGTCAGCCTGTTCCCATCAAACACCAGCAGCACACGCAAACCTCCACCCCTCCACCTTGAGATGCCGTCTCCACAAACTGACTCCAATCTGAACCAGATCAAGACACAGTCCCGTTGAGTCTGATTAAACAAGCACAGGCTGTTCTCACTCACTTTTCGTAGTTATTCCTACGAAAAAGAAATGGAAGCCAGGAAGCCCAGCTTATTATGTGGCATATTTTATTTTTAGACGACGACCTCTAGTGGCCGTAGTAATTATGACAGGAGTAAACAAGTAAGTGAGGCGACGTAATATATAAAGACCAAAAAGCCAGTTTAAGGCAGACGGGAGGGGTGATGGATGGGTCAAACAAACAAAGGACTTTCACCGAGGAGACCGGCGTTTGTGTCCCGTTTGAAAGTAAAAAGTCAACGTTGTTATTTTAAGTTAACCTGTAAATAAACTTCAGTTCGTACATATGCGATATCCTACGTCAACACGTGACTCTGTCCAGTAGTTTTTTTTTAGCAACATCTTTATTTATAACACAGAAGTAGGGGTTTTAACCCAAACCCTGTTATTTTTTCCTAACTGTACCAAAGTAGTTTTGTTGTCTAAACCTAACCAAGTCCTGTTTCATAACATTAACCACGTGTTTAAAACAGCGATCGTGCGACCGTTTCACACCGTTAAATAGAACGGTATATGATATCATACGAGCTGTTGTGCACATGTTTTCGAAAGATATCACACATATGTTGACAAGCAGCAATCCTATACAATCCAATTCAGGGAGAAGAGTTTCTGTCCAAAACAGCTGTGCTGATTTATGTAAAAAAAAAAATGGTCCTCAGGTTTCAAATAGTGCCTGAGGACGATAGAATTTATAAAACTGTGTTTCTCTAGATTTGGAGCAAAATGCAAAACCAAAGCAGACACACTAATTATTACCACAAAGCCCCGGGGCACGATAATGAATATAGTCTAACCACATATCTAACAGCAGATCATTTATGAACATACTTCTGGCAACAAAAGGACACAATTCAGGATGTCTCAAATGATGCCACAGAGGAGGTTTTTCTCAGTTTAACGTAGCTGCCCGTCACATGTTTTGGATTCCGAGTTGTACATAATGTGAAACTCGGAAACAGGGAGAGGGGCCTGTCACATGCAATATTCTGGACTCTTCCAGTTTCACCATTATCATCCCTGACATCAAACACAGAGGAGCTTTGTACAGTTTAGAATGTATACAAGTGTTTGTTTCCTTTTATCCGTCTGTAACATCTCTTCCACAAACCAAACACTGTTGTTCCCTCTGACAAACACACGGACTTCAGAGGAACTGGGAGTAACGGGGGGTCAGCAGTTCTTGTGGCCTTGTTTAAGGATGGCTTTCAGAGAGATCAAGCGGAGTGACCAATTTTGTTTGATTGTCCACTTCCTCCAATGTGATGGGGGTCGACAGGACATCGTCAGCTCAGGGTCATTATAACATTACTTCTGCTTTATTGACTTTCCAATTCCCAACTCACAGTTTGTCCCCGTGACCCTAAGAGAGGGAGAGAGAAAGGCTGTGTGTTGTTTGTGAGTGTGTTAACTCCCTCCACAAAGATCACAGATCTTAAAACAGGGGTTAAGGGCAAGGGGGGGAGTAGCAGAGCTCAACTCTTCTTCCCTGCGCCTCACCCATGGGTGAGACAGCTTCCTCTCCCGGAACAACAAACTCCCCTCAAATCCAAGGGCGCAGATTTCCCTTCAACATTGGGGGGGTCACACATTCAGCGGGGGACTCTCAGGAAATTTTGAGCATCTGACACTTGATTTCCTGTTTTCTGGTGAATTTTTATGCAACATTTTTGGCCTTTTCTGCATCAATTTATGATGGAAATGTCTTTAATTATGTAAATAAAAACACAAAATTCAGGCGCCAGATGACAGTATAATGGAATATAATGTAGTTAGGCATTATATTTCTCATTTAATGTTATCCCTGCTGAGGCAACACACATGTAGGCATGATTTCCTCTCCCCTCCTCTTTTATTTGTGAAGTAACCTCTTTAAATGTGCATGTGGCACTTATTCATGTCAATGATAATTAATGCAATAAACCCCTGGACTTTAATAGCTCAGGTGTGTTTCACCAAGTTTTCTGCTCATGTTCAAAACTTTCTGCACTTTCAAAACATATCTGAGATTTTGAGTCTAAAGTCGTAATATTTTAAGGAAAAAAAGTTGTATTTAATGAGAATAAAGTCACATTACTTTGAGGAAAAAAAAACTACCTTCCCTATAGTCTGCTGTGCATGATATTATTCAGTCCGTCTGACAGACACAAATCCCGCTTGGGACTCTGGTCTCTGGATAAGACAAGTTTTTTTGGGGGGGATGACAAGTGCACATGTTGCTAAATATTGAGGGGGTCATGTCCCCTGTGTCACCCCTGGGACCTGCACCCATGCTCAAATCATAATCCTCAGACAGACAGGACAACATCAGTGCATGACATTTTCTCCCCTAAAGCACAGAAAAAAAGGCTTATTTTTATAAGTGGTGTAAAGGGGAATTAAACAAACACAGTGAGCATATGTTGATATGAACACATATGCGCTCTTCACACACACACACGCACATACGTAAACACACACACACTTTCATCACAGATGCTGCTCCAGCACTTGATCATTAAGGAATGCACCAACTGTTGGAGATAATGTGGTGCCAGCTTCCATTCTACTCCAGTCCTCCCCCTCCCTTCCACCTCCCCTCCCAGGAGAGGTGCCGCTCCCTCACTTCTCCATCCCGTCCGCCGGGCCAGACACGACCTGCCAAGTCCTCCAACAGGAGAGACTACAGCTGGAATGCACCGCTGTCCTCCCTCCCTTCCACCTGGGAGAGGTGAATAATGACCTGGATTAGTCCATAAAATAACTCTCAAACATCTTTCAGTGTTCGAACGGCACGGACAAAACAGGCAACCAAAAATGGATTTGGTGAAAGCGGAGCGCAACTTTTTGCGCAGGCGTGCTCGAGGAACACGGTTAAATGAGTCAGATGTCTGGCTTTTTTCAAAGCACCCTTGCACAGCCTATTTTTTTTTCTTTCAGAAGAATTTAGATTAATAGGAGGAATGCTGTTTCAGTTTCTAAAATGCCTGTCTGCTTCTTTCTGGAGAAATTATAGATGCCAATGGAAACACTGGTTAGTATCAACATAATAATTACCGTCAGGTTGACACAGAGAATGTAAAAAAAAAAAAAAAAAAAAAAAAAATGCGCACACACTATTCGCTATACAATAACAAATTATTTCTAATGAAAGATTCACACTTCACTGGATATCAAACGCTGGTGGAATCGAAAGGCAAACATAGTTATTTAAGAAAGTTAGTGCAGAACTGAAGTTTTTAGTGTAAAGAAGCTGCTCTTGTCCTTCCAAAGTAGGACATCACATACTGGGGAATTAGCTTAAACAAGAGAAGAGTCCAGTGAGTTTATTTTTATTTTCCTATGGGGGCTCTTAAATCTCTCGCACCCCACCACCCCCACCATTTCTTTCCCTCCCCCTCTCGAGATAAAATGCTCTGTGGCTGGGGAGCAGGCCATTCAGCTGGGATGAGAATGGAATGAAAACAATAGCCCTTATCAGGCTCTTATTTACATTTTCCCAGCGTCCCTGCAGTAGACAGCTTGGCTTGTCACCAAGCCCAGATCGCCCCACTGGACCCGGACCAACTTCCTCCAGCCCCAGCGATTCCAACGGTCCCTATGGACCCTTTGCCTGGCACAGACCCCCGCCGCTCTGCAGCTAGCACAGATAGCAACATACAAGACAAAACTATTGGAGTGTGTGTCCAAGACGTGTTCCCATTGAGAGGGGAATGGTTTTCTGGACTACTAAGCCCGTCTGGGTCTCATTGTGTCTTCTCTGGGGCTGGGGCTGTATAGCTGGAAAAATGCCCTGAACCCTTTTCCTGGGATTTTTTTAAGCGTTTCCAAGTGGCACTCAGAAGAAAGTGAATAGTCATCACTGATTTAATACTGCCAAATGCAATATGTTTATCTCTTATCAGCGCTGTCATCTCTGGTATACAGCTTTCCCTTGCAGGTATTCTGTGATCTTATTGATGCAGGGATTGAGACACCATAAGCCGAGATGAGTTGCCTAGATTAGGCTACAGCTTCTACTGTATTAAAAACAAAGCTAATGATCCTCATAAATCTCAACAAAGGAATGTTTCCAGGTTGATGTGTGACATAAACAAAGCTTTCAGCACCTGGCAGTCAGTGGTGCCAGAAGATCATGTTCAGTATAAACCACAGAAGTGAAGCTAAGAGGCAGGTTAACATTAACTGTCTGTCCTGACACCGACTCACTCCCTGACAGAAGGAAAATGTCTTTCCCTCTCATATTTCATACACTACGCCCCTGCTGTTGTTAACTCTCTGGTGTTTTAATGCAACAACTAATAATCGGAATTTGTTTTTTTATTGTTCACGCACGTTTTATTAAATTGAGTGCTAGTTAGCTATAAATGCCTGTGGGTTGAGAAGCGATGGTAGGGGAAAAGTCGTTTGCTAATTTATGTTTTTATTGCTGCTCTAAACAGAGTGGTTCATTCAAACGATCATTGGAAACTGTAGAAAAGCTCAAATCACTGAGTGGAACACCAAATAGACAAGTAAACGAAGCCACAAACAAATCACATCTTGTCACTTCGGAATTGGATTGGACAGTAATAAAACAGATAAAAGTCACGACACACTAATTTTCAAATGGCTCTTCAGATTGCCATGGAGATATGACGTCCAGCGTGTTTATTTAAGTTAGTTATACCAGCACTGCTCGAGCAAAAGAAAAAAAAAAAAAAGCCATCTTCGCTTTTACATAGCAATGTTTTAAATCTCTAAAAGCTTTCATCCACATTTGTTGAAAACACTCCATCATGTTTGAAAAGGCCGTGACTGCCTCAAAGCACAAAAATGGTTTGTTACAACATGCAGCAGTTGGTGTTTTATTACTCTGTGTTGTCAGCAATGAAATCGTTTCAACTGTCTGCCACCGCATTCTGAGCCTCTCTGCGTGCTCTATTCTCCCGGGACGAAAGATGATACTTGTGTTTGAGTGTTTGTTGTGTTGAAAAGCCGTTGGCAGAGAAAAGAGGGCTATCTAGGAGAGTCAAATTAGCCATAAGTCATGGATAACAGACTAAGAGACCTCCCCTTTAGCATCGGCCTTGTATATCAGTCGTCCCAGCCTCAAGGGGAAACATGTAATTACCAAATCAATGATCAACTGACACTGACCATATAAATAATTTCCTCCCCAGAATGCAGCGGCCCATACAGCGAGGCAAGTGAGGAAACAATGCTTTTTGCAGTGAGGAGGAGCCGAGGAACGGAGGAAATGGGGGTTTAGAGTCTCTAAACAAGCTGCAGCTTGAATGGAGCGCATTTTTTACAATTTGTCATAATCCAGTTATAGCCAACCAAAACCAAAACTCCTCACAACATTAAACTGGGCATTATGAACTGCAATAACAGAACTGAATTGAAAACAATTTTAAAAATAAAGAGTGACTTAAACTAATGACAACAAAAACAAAAAAGTAATATAAAAATCCAGTTTCAAAACCACATTTGAAAAAAAAAAAACCCTTAGGATAAAAAATAATGAAACCACATGATACTGTATAATAGTGAACTGTATGAAACCTGATCTACCAGTAACCATAATTTCCTTAAGCAAGCTTCTTTGTAGTGTATAAAACATGCAATTTGTTGAAAATATCTAAGTTTTAGGCTGCACAGAGAGCTCTAGAAATAACATCATACATCTATTGAAGTAAGAAATGGGATGAGGGATATCCAAAGTTTAAAAATTGCACCAATCACTCTTATTTTGCAATGATTTATACATAAATCATGCATTAATTACTCCTCTATATGACATCAGTGCTTTTCATTTGCTTCATTATATTGACTGCATCATGTGATTACACGTGTAAAAACTATGTGTCTAAATTCTAAAAAAAAAAAAAAAGATAAACTGTGTCTTAAATAGCTTTTCCTATTTTTTTTTTTTTTTAAAGCTCTTAAATTTCACTCCTACATTCAGTGTTAGATACGGTATATTTCTTTAATTGAGGCATAAATTTCAATCCCGGAGATAAAACTCTCAGAATGTCACTCAGACAATGATAGGCTGACGTCTAATTTCCCATCCACACTGCACTGCACGGGAAACAAATCAAAAAGTCGAGGTTGATAAAAAAGAAAATGACTGTGACACACTCCAAGGAGGCCTTTGAATATCTTAATCACAGACACACTAAAAACAAGACCCCATCATCACACCAAATAAAACATAATAATTACAAGAGGCAGGCAGGGAAGTGAAATGCAGAGAGAAAACATGTTTTTGTCATTCAGCCGGTAGTCCCTGAGACAACAGCTGTTGGATGCTGCAAATACTCCTGAAGTCTCCATAATCATGGCGTTATTGAAGTGAGGACAAAAAGGGCACTAATTGCAAGGGAACAATCGGAACGCAATAGGTTACACACCCGGGTGATGC
>JAOVVB010233395.1:0-10172 GCA_028570985.1 Heterobranchus longifilis
AGTTACGCTGGGATATGCGAAGAAGGAATTTCACTGTGCTGTAATGTATATGTGACAAATAAAGGCTTAACTTAAAACTTAACTGATCAAGGGCACTACTTGATGTGTGGATCAAGGGCTTCTAACATTTCTATTTGGATTCAACCCTAGAACCCGAAGTAAGCTCATATTCTATAATTAGTTCATATTCATATAAAGCAGAATAAATGGAAATAAAGTAAATCTTGTAAGTTTCTAAGTATTGTCAAACACCTTCATGGTTTACTCTCTGATTTTGGCTGGTACATCGTACTGGTAAGAATTTAACAATACTTTCACACATGCTCATAGTGGTGTAGAAAGTTACTCTATTACTCTACTCTTTTTACAGTTTTCATATTAGGTCAATGTAAGCCTTACAGTCAGCTACTGGCTGCTCAGTCATTTTCATGTTTTTTTTTACTGTAATTGTTTTTAAAATACTTGCATTTTCTTCCGCAGTTTTCATTTATTAGAAAAAGCCAGCTTTGTACTGCCCCAGGTTGGTGAATCAGTCAGACTCAAAGTGTTCTTTAACACACCAAGTTATTTCGTGCAGTTCTTAGATCCTCTGAGACAGATAGCTGATGCAATGTTTTTATGTGAATGTGGACAATGAAAGGCTGTCCATTACAGTCTCTTACAGTCAAACATAAAGCAACTTTTTGGTCTTAATATTCCCCCCCACCACACATTCAGGTGTTCCATTAATTAGTGGTAAGTGGAAAGCATCACTATTATAATCTCAGACTTATTTATTTTTTCTTACTTATTTTCTTCTTCCGTACAAAAGTTTGGCGCGTAACTAGTCCTGTACCATTTGTCGTAGACCCATGAAAGAGGTGTCAAATCATGCAGCTTATTCAGGAATGGGGTACTATGACTAAAAAAATCATATAGACTAAACATTGTGACCAACTTTGACGGATTCTGGCGCAGGGCAAGAATTTCGAAGAAATATAAAAAGTTACCACATTTGAAGAGGCTGTGTCAGAACTTACCCAGAAGAGGGTACGAGTTGTACCCCTTTGGCCCAAGAGATGCTCAAATTTGCCCCATTGAAATGGAATGGAAAAGGTACTCCCCATTGAAACAGGAAGTTTTTACAGTTGCATTTCCTGCTATGGTAACTACCATAGGAACTTTGAAACTAAACCTAACTGTGGATCCCATTGTCATGGGAGGAGGTGGTGGATTTAAGAGGTTAAGTTTCATGCAGATCCTGTTAATCAGCCCTTGATTAATTGATCATCAGGTGTGCAGACCTCTCTAAAGCAGAAGTTGTGTCAGTTTGCTGGTCTGGAGCATTCAGGTGTATGTTAACACAATAGCAAGATAAACAGAAATAAGCAAGTGTTGCTGTCCACCAATCTGGAAACAGTTATAAATCCATTTCCAAAAAATGTGGAGTTCAAAATTGTATAAAGCATTTAAATGGAAAGGATTCAAGGCAGTTGCCAATCATCCCAAAGAGTGGATGTCCCAGCACAATTTTGCAGCCACAAGGCCTGAGCACCTTGCAGTCACCGAGTTGACCATAAACTTCTTCATATACCAGAGTATCCTAGAGACAAATCTGTGTCTGATATTGATATTGTATCATGCAACAGGACGATCAGATGGACACATGCCAATTTAAACTTAAAATTTCCTTTAAAACAAATTAACCTGCACTTTACCTTTAAAAAAAAGTAAAAATAAATCCTGACAGATAAGTGTTTCCGTTTATGCACGCAGGCGTTGTGTGCGTGTGTGTTTCTCTCTCTCTTGCCCTGTGGAGTGTGCGGTTATGTGTGCGTGTGCGCGCGCGCGCATAATTTGACACCGTGCCGGCTCACACACACTATCTCTCTCGCCTTTAGTGTCTTTGTGTGTGAAGCAGGGAGGGGATGCTTCACAAACACACACACACAAACACAGTAAAGGCGAGCGAGAGTGTGAACCGGCACGTTGTCAAATTACGCATGCGCGCACACAACACACACACTCCGCAGTGCCAGAGAGAGAAACACGCGCACACACAACGCGCACACACAACGCGCACACAGCCTTTCTTTCTTTCTTTAACGCCATGCCAGCTTCTATGGCTATATTTGGTTATTCAAAAACTAGACAAGATGTTTAAAATGTATTTTTTCTAAAAGATTTTAAACCATAATTGGATTTACTTGTTTAAAAACTTTAAGTGTCGACAGAGTAAATCAAGTTCCTTAAAGGAGTAAAAGAGTTACAGTCAAATAACATATGTTTGATGGACAACTAGGTTCTGCATTATGAACATTGTGGTGGATTTTCTCTTGACAGTAAAAATGTGTGTGTTGCTTTTGTGTGTGCCATCCTGCATCTTGTATACGTCACTTGATCCCAGCGATTTTTGAAAGGAAATTTATGTCTTGATCCAACATCGGGGTTTATTTCCTATTGCTTATTATTTAAGCATTGGTCCCATTGTGATTGCAATTTATATTTGATGTATTCATTTAAAATTGGTTTTAAATCCGTGAAGGGTATAAAGCATTTGATTGTTTATTTAGATAATGCTCCTTTGGCAGTTTTGTCAGATTTCTCATTACCAGGGATTCCTGAGTGTCCGGATGTCCAACAGATAATTATGGTAAAATTATTGGCTTCTAAGAATGATAAATTGGTTAGGATTTCCAAGATTGTTGAATGATCTGTTTTTATATTTTTTAATGCTTGGAGACGTGATTTTAAGTCCGTTATTATTAGGTAATCCTTTCGTAATGTGGTTTCGATGAATTTCAAAGCCATAAGCAGAGCATTTGCTTCTGCAGTAAAAATTTAACTTTGGTCTGGGATGCGTAAACTCTGCTGTAGTAGATTTGTTGCAAAAGCTGTTGCCACTTTCTTTCCGGATTTCGATCCATCTATCCGTGTGATATTCGTTCGGATGAGTTTTTGACTTCTGTTTTTTTTCTAGATCCAGATACTGTAGATGTTAGGCTTTTTGAGATTCCATGGAGCAGAAAGAGAAATAATGAAATAAACAATAATGATAAAGTGCACTGTGTTTATTTAACAGGTCACATGACCTCGGGACACACCCCCATAACTAAAACCTTGCAAATCATTCAGAGAAAATAAACAAAACAAAAAAAGACCCCACAATCTGTGTTTACGAATAAACTTCAAACAGTGACTCGACATTCTCACGTCTTTATAGTTACATCAAAATTTACTGATAAAAAATAAAGCAAAAGTATATTTTACTTTCTTTTTGGTATAATATAAAATACCGCAATGTTTGTTTTAATAAGCCCCGCCCCCTTTACCTCAATGCCAAAAGTATGAAAACTATAAGCCGTGTGCTTTGCGTCCAGTTATATAAAAGTGCATGTACTCTGAATAACATCAGGTCAGTTTGCATTAGCGAGCGGGACGAGCTCCACTCTAAATGCTAACGAGACACGTTTCTACAGGTCACTGTTCGTTAATGTTTCCTGAGCGTTCTCGTTTAGCGGTGTGAGTTAATCAGATTGTTGAGTTTCTCCTCCATCCCTCGGATTTTTGCTCGGATCCGGCTGATGTTCTCCTCCCTCCTCAGCTCCGTGAAAGGAGACGTGGGGCGGGGCATCACACCCGCTTCCTCAGCACGTGCGCTCTGCTCGGGAGCCACCGACTGTTTCTCTGCTAACTCGCCGTCTTGATCCGGACCGGATGCTTGGCTCTCAGAACCGCTCTTGCGGTGTTCGCGCGTCTCTGATGATTTGCCAGGCTGATGTGCAGCGCAACTTCGGGAAGCGGTGACGTCCGGAGTGGGTGTGTCCCTGACGCCAGCTTGTTCTAGATCTTCATCCTCTTTCTGAGCTGCAGCATCATTGTTAGTTCCATGCGCTGAAAGATCGCGAGTTGTTCCATCACGGTTTGGTTCTTTAGAATCACTTTTCGCAGCAAAATCCCGATCCTGGGCCACGCTCTGATCCTCGCTAACGCGCGAGTCACCGCGAACTCCGCCATTCGTTACGTCGGAGTTCTGTTCATGCGTAACTCGTTCTTGTTCGGCACTTTGACTCTGAACCTCGCTGACGTACGATTTAACACAACCTTCAACAAAATTAGTTTCGACTCTGTTTGCGTCATTAGTTCGATCTTCTTCGTGCGTGTCCTCGATCTCAGACGCAGTTTTACTGACATTATTTGTACCAGAAGAATTCTCCACTTTACTGATCGGACCTGCAGCAGCATTGTTGTAATCTGTACCATCGCTAATCGGCTCGTTTTCGCTTTTACGCGAAACCTCATTGCTGTTGCGAGTCGTCAGGATCTCCACATCGTTTCTGGTTAACAGTCGTTCAGCTTCACTAATACAGGCTTCAGAGGGCGTTTTGTTGTTTATCTGGTCGTCCTGATTCCTCACTCTGGCGCTCTTTCCGACAGTTTTTTCGCCCGAGTTTGTAGCGTCCTCTGTTTTGAAGCGTTTTGTGGACGAATCTTCAGTTTCATTATTCTGACTCTCAGTGCAAACTTCAATGTCCTTGCTATCGGAGACGCACCGTTTACGGCTTTTCGTTTTCCCCAAAATACTCTGAAGTTCAACATCGTCTCCTTGACATCCTCGCACTTCCACGATCTCAAGATCACATTCATCCAGCGACGATACCGATAACGATGACATTTCATTTGTGCTGTTTGAGCTTCTGTTGATTTTATTGTCTTCGTTATCGTCGTCCTCAATGATCACAACATCATGATCGTGACTTTTAGCTTTATGTTTGTGCTTAACGATGGGTTTAGATTCAGACAAGAACTCCACGTCATCGTCATCATCATCATGTTTACACCGTTTAGCTGATGCAATGTTATTTTCGCTAATCCGAGTGACAGCTGCTACGTCTAAACTCGTCTCATCCGCGATTCTAGTGAAAATCTTCCGTTTGCACCCTTTTGCGTCGTCATGAGTCTGAGGTCCCAGTGCGTTTACACTCTCTGTGTCGTTCTCATCGTCGTCGTCATCCACGATCTCGACGGCACCCTCGCAGTGTTTAAGCGTCAGACTCGGACACTTCACGCCAGCACAACTTTTATCTCGATTTACGTCGTTTGTACTTTTGTGTAAAGCGTGACTGTCGGCCGTGTCCGAGATCAGGACGGCACCTTCGCAGCCTTTAGCTTCAACTGAAAAATTTGTGAAGATACTGACTGGACCTTCTCTTATAGTTTCGGCGTCCGTCTCGTTAACTTGACGTTCATCGCTGCTCGTGTGTCGATCCGGTTCGTCTCTGGCGCTGCACTCGATGACCTCGATGACCTCCATGTGACTTCCCGCTGATACGCTTTCGACTTCCGCACAACTTTTCTCAATGATTAAGCTGTCGCGATCGGCACCCGTTTCCACAGCGATGTCGTCATTTTTACATTTCTCTAATTCGACCGATGAGGCCTGATCGTTAACGCTGCAGTTAATTCCTTGTTTGAGGCTCTCGACTATTTCCATCAAATGTTTAACTTTGCTGCCATTTGTTCCGACTGCATTCCCATCTCCTGACCCGACGTTATCCTCGCTGCTTATGTTTACCGTCTCATCGGCACGTTCGCAGTGTGAACTCTGACCTTCGCTCGCCTGAATACTGATGGAAGGTTTAGATTTCACTCTGTCTTCATTTGCGTCTCCGCCGTTTTCCTGAGCAGCTCGATAAGCGATGTTTACCTCGACAACCTCAGCAGCTCTAACAGACGCTTCAGTTTTATCCTGAGGAATCTCCAATTCGCTGATTTGACCTTTAAAGTCACTTTTACCTTGATGTTCGTTTTCGCTCGTTACTGATGGACTCTGAACCCCGGAGAAAGTTACACGTTTGCAATATTTGGCTTTAGCTAATGAACTCTCTGGAGTAGAACTTTCTGTGAGGGTCAGTGTAATCCGATCTTCTCCACCGTCACAGTCTTCAGCGTTAGCCAGCAAGCTCTGAGCTTCACCACAAGGGGCGCTAGCGCTTGTTTCCTCCTCCAGCTTTATGTGCGCTATCTTCTCCTCGGATCTCGGCGTGTTCGTGTTCGCATCCTTCGTTAGCGGTTGTGGGTAGTTTTCTTCCCTGTCCTTCATCACATCAGCTTCGCTTTCCTTTAACACCTCTGCACGTTTCCCATCATCCTCTGCAGCATCCATGCCATCTTTACTCCTCTTCCTGTCAGTGATGTCATCAACCAGCTGCAAAAAAAAATAAAGCACCTTCAGCTATTTTTTCATTTACATTTTATCTGTTATTAATTCATTTTCATTAATTCACTCATTACTCAAATATAATTAATCACAGTACAGATAATTATTTTTCTTTATCACAAGACCAATTCTTGTAAATAATTTTAATATTCACAAATTTAAAAAGATGATTAATGATAAAAAGCAACACAAAAAATTATAATTTCTTTAAGGTAAATTGTTTATAGCAGTAATTATCTTTTAGTTTTAAATTCAAGACTAAATCAAACTGTAAAATATAGTTGCAAGCAATGATGAGCGGGCCCAAGCACCTTGCGCCCCCTCTGCAATTTTGGATCGTCAATGTCTTTAGATCACATCGGCCCGGTTTGGTGACGATCGTATAAATCCCCTAGGAGGAGTAAATCAAAATCCATCGGGTGCGTTTTTACAAACGACCCAAAATAACTGACTTCCTGTTGAGTTGAGCCCAGGACACGCAGTACGAAAGTTGTTCGGCTCAATGAGCTCTAAATGTGTACCGAGTTCCGTGTGCGTACGTGAAAGTGTGTATGAGCTATGCAGCTAAATCTCATGTGGGGCCCCTGAGGGCCCCGGGCCACGCGACTCTCAGACATCCTAATGGCAGCAGACTCCAACCTGTCTGACAATTATCATGAGTTTTTGAGCACGTTAAGACCGCAAAGGCCCAAAAGGGTAGAAATAAAATAATCCTTAGGAAAACAAGAGGGTCCTGCGCACCCTATAGTGCCTGGACCCTAAAAAACAGCTAAACTAACTGAGTCATGATGCCTTCGCTGTCTATCAGCGCTGAAGATTTTTTTCCCGCTATGCAGCCAGTTTGTGTGTAGTCACGTGACTACACGTGGTTATTGGTATTGCGGCTGATTGGTCAAACGGAGTCATGTGACTATTGTTGCTGCGTCTGATTGGTGAAACAGTCATGTGGTCGATCCACCGGCTGCATTTCTCTGGCAATAACAAAGAATATATAAAGTGTAGAATAAATGTTTAGAAAAGTAACGAGTCGAGTGTAGCTGAATGTAGCGGAGTGAGAGTAGCGTTTCTTCTTCACAAACCTACTCAAGTAAAAGTAAAAACTATGGTGCAGTAAAACTACTCATAGAAGTACTTTTTTATTTTTTTTAAGTTATTCAAGTAAATGTAACAGAGTAAATGTAACTTGTTACTACCCACCTCTTTTATCACCTCTCCATTTATCTATTTATCCATTAAAACACAAACATAAAGCAATGGGTTAAATATATAAAATGATAAGAGGAGGTGATGGACTTGAACAGGAACTGTTCTTGGAGAAGAGTCTTTCCTGCAGGAATCACACCAAAACCAGAATCAGAAAATAAATCAGAAATTAGCTGAAAGGAAAAACAAACATCTTGATGTCTGAGAAACTGGACGGTGTGCTGTTTGGATGCTTTATGAATCCTGTATTACAGTAGTGGAGATACTTCACTGTGCAGCTCTATGTGATACTGCAGTGTACCTGCACTATACGAGTGTGACATGCCTAAATCCTGAACAATATCATTTACTGATTTTCCATCTTTATATTGTTTAATAATCTTCTGATTCACATCTCCTGTGCATCTTGCTGCTGCGATCACTAGCACTGGTTCTGCTGTGTTTGAGAACCGTGAAGCTTTTCACTGTAATAAAAAAATAAACAAAATTAAAAAGACACTTTGTGTACAAGACCCATGAGACACACACAAAATACACACACTTGGGTTCGTCCTTAAACTCTGTTAGGGGGCTGTGGGGCTGCAGCTGTAATGTTGTAGACATCATGATGAAGGTTGATATTCTGTTGTTTTGAGATCTGTTAAAATCTGCATGAAGCTCTGTGTGTGAGCAGTTACAGACATTACAGGAGAAAAAACTCACAACTCACAACAGCGCTACTGTTCAACACACTTTGTTTACTGTGTGTGTGTGTGTGTGTGTGTGTGTGTGTGTGTATAGAGGCTCTGGTATCTCTAGATGTGCAGGTGTATGCTGTTCTGGAGGAGAAACTCAGGATGTGTGTTGGGTTTTTAACTCATCAGCAGCTGCTCATACAAACACACACAGACACACCACGTGGAGCGACACTGCTGAGTGCTGCACAGGCAGAGGGTACACCCACATACACACACACACACACACGTACACACATGCAAACATACACACACAAACACACACAAACACACACACACACACACACACACACACACATATACACACATGAACTCAAGCTTTTATATATATATATAAATATAATTTATAATTTATGTATATAAATATAATTTAACTTTGCGTCTATTTTTTCCTCTCAGTAGTAAATCTGCTGGTGTGTGTGATGTCACTGCTCTTTGGTTATCATGATGTCAGTCAGCATGGTAAGTGTGTTTGTGTGTGTTGTCTCCCTCTGATCAGCTCATACCCTGAGTCTTACTGAACAGACCTGACTATCGGCTCTCTCGTGCTCGTGTGTATTCATCAGCTCACTGATTGTGTAAACACTTTCATACAACACAATCAGGACAGACACGTACAGTATACAGGACACACCTGATCAAATGTCTGGACTCAGGAGTAGGAATGCCCCTGGAGCTGATTATGGGAGTACCTTCACCTGCACTTACTGAGTTTATTCTCATAGGTTATTGTGAGATTTGAGTGATGTTGTGTTATGTACAAGGTCAGCGCTGTCACACACATTTACGTCTCTGTACAGAGAAAACCTGAGTTCGGTGTAGCATTCAGGTAGATAAAACACTACGGTTAGATAGACGTTCGGATGATCAGTGGGACTATATTCCTTTGTCTTTGTTCAGAATATTTAATAATTTACTCTTATGATGTGGTAATAAAGTGAATGTAACAGTTACGATTCTGTTACGATTAACCAGACGTGAGGACACAAGTGCAGAAAAATCTGATTAATCACAGGTATCAAAAACGGTGTCAGGAAATCAGGAAACAGAGAATCAGAGGTCAGAGAAGAACGTACTCACGTAAGCAAAGTTCATACACGATATATGCAGGAAGATTTACGAGCGCTCAGTGTAGTCCGGAGTGAACACATGGGAGCGTAAACTTCACAGTGATCTGCAGGTGTAGTGTGTTATTTATCCTCACGGAGAGACTGAGATCAGCGTGCATGCTGGGAATTGCAGTTTGTTCTGTTTGTGTCACGCTCTTGATTCTGATGTGTTACTGCAGAACTTTAATGACTGTTCAGTCTCTACAGAGAATCAGAGATCTCCTGTAAAAGAGACACGACTTCAGTGACGAAAGTCTTTAAGCTTTTCGCTGTCATGGTAACAGAAGATCAAAAGGATTATATACTTATTTACAGCTGTTAGTAAAGTAGAGTATAGTCCCTTTACCTCTTAACCTCTATGTTGTAAAGTTAACACATGATGAAGTGTGTGTTACACCAAGGTCCATACTGATGATTATAGCTCTTAGTGATCGAGTGGCTCTGCACTTCCTCTCTGTGATGCAGGACACAACAGATTATACAAATTTCACAACCAGAAAACCGAGTTGAGAACAGTATGGAATTACAGAACTACACCCTAAAACTGTTCTCAGAACTATTTTTCTTTTCACATCTATTATTCTGGTTCTAGAACATGTCCAGTCATAATTGGGAATTTAAAATTAATAGCAAGATAAAAGATTTCATGTGAACCTTTAACATGTAACAGGTGGAGCATCGTAAAGCCATGCATAAATGCTCATGCTTCTTGTGTTTAATGTTTTGAGACCTTTAACACTGTTTCTGGAGATGTGAAAGCTGTAATTTTTTTTATTGAAAATGTGAGGGAGGAACAATGAAATAAGTTTATTTTCAGATAAAGAACCGAGCAAAAAACGTCTTAAACGAAAAGAACATCTTATACTAAAGGTAACACTACTACTACTGATAATAATAATAATAATAATAATAATAATAATTCAAACA
>JAOVVB010233396.1:0-10172 GCA_028570985.1 Heterobranchus longifilis
CGATAGATTGCATGTAACTAAATATAGTGAAGGTAAATGACATCATTTCAGGGGATAATTGGAACAGGTTACTGCATATTTTCTCATAAAACGGACTACTTTTACGATGAGATTTATTCCAAAGGGTTGAGTGCGAATGTCTCCGCGAGAAACTGCAGCCAGAGCAGCAGATGGTGAGGGCATAATTTTAACTTTCGTTTAACACACTTTCCTAATTTGCACCAAACAGATGATATGCACAATATTCCAACATCCGTTTATTTTATGTTTTCATGGATAATTTAATCAAAGGGATAAACAAACCGGTTACATCAAAGATGGCTTTACATTTGACAACTATTTAATCTCAATACTGTATAAACCACCGCTGTACATTGTCCGTTTAACTAACAAAGAAGCCTATTGTCTCTACAACTGAGTAAACACCCAACTTACAAAAAAAAAAAAAATACTGATGAACTTCGAAATTCACAGAAATCAATTAACCTTGAAATATCATTGAAATATCTGAAACGTCACATTTTCCATTTACAACTATCGCCGCTCATCCATCAAATTCCACACAGTGGAAACATCCAGTTAAACAAACATATACGCACAAAAAAACAAAACAAAAAATAATTGTACAGGAATGTTTTCCTGTCACAATAAGCGTTTTGGTGTATTAAATAAACCGGAGTTATGCAGTCCTCTCGGGGTGAGGAAGCCGTGCGTAAAACGTGCCCATTCCAAAGTCCGCGTTCCCGTGCAGTGATGCTTGTTTTCAAACTTGGCAAACTGGTGAGGAGTAAAAATGTTCGTCGGTGTATAAGTTGGATGTCCATATTTGTTCACACGTTGTGCAAGAAGAGAATCATTGTCCATGTAAGAAGCCTTGCTTCCTCCTAGATGGAGACAGGCACGTGTTCTTGGCTGTCCTTTCTTTTTTTTTCTACCAACAATCCTGTCCCCGAAGAATATGAAAACACACGCAACACATTTGTTTTAGTCCAGGTCTATGGATATACAGCGGCACTGTTTGACGCGCTGGATGCGTTTCTTCTTGGTGGGTGGCTGCTGGTCCGGACAGTTCAAAGTAAAAGTCATGGTGGTGAAACGCTTCGGCTTGCAAAACGAACAGGACTGGAAGGCACCCTCCTCCCTGCGGATGTGCCGCGGGATGTAGAAGGAGTTGCACTGTCCGTAACAAAAGCGGTTGATGATGGTGCGGCTGACGCAGCCCTCCTCGTGGATGGTCTGCTTGAGCGGCTGCGTCTTGCACCAGTCCCGTTTCAAATACTGGCGCTCCGTCACATGTAAAGCTTCCTGGCTGGACTCCAGCACCTCGTCGGCCGGTGAGGATGAGCCCTGCCTCTGCCGGGACCCGGGGCCCGCCTGCGGAGGCTGCGGTTGCTGCTCCGATTCGTTTGGGTTGTTTTTGTCAGGATGAGGAATGGCGCCTTGTGAACCTCGATTTCTTTTGGAATCCACGGGAGAGGAGAGCAACCCCATGATGAAAAGCATACTGCAGAAGACACGCGTTGAGTTGGCCATCCTTGGGGAGAAGAAGAAAACAATTCATCACCTATGCCGTTTCAACTCTGGACGGGTTACGCACAGCTGTCAAAGGTTTTACGCTGCGTAAAAACGCACAGATACAGCTTGGAAACGCATGCAAAACGAGACTGTTGTGCAAAAAGAATTACATCAGTCTAAATCTCTGAGTGAGAAATATAACGTATCTCATGTCCCCATACTTTATAAGGCTAGACATAGATATATCCATTGTGCAAAGGAATGCCACCAGATTTAGCCAAAGCAAAAGCACATAAACTGTCGTATATGTTTAATAAACCATCTACCTATCTACACATGCACACCGGTGACATGCCGTTTTGTAATTTCTATGAGCCATAAACCAAATAAAGTTCAAATCTAAGTGGCGGAAGACGATACAAGTCCAAATCCACTCACCTGTGCGAGCCTCCACTGCTACAAGTGCGATGATGTGATCCTGTGCGGCACCTACTGCTGTCGGCTGTACACTGGCGGGGCTGTGGATGGGTGGGAGACTAACCGCTCCATAGACAGGGGCCAGGGGGTTTAATACAAATTGCTCCAGCGCCGGACTGTCTCCCTTTTAAATGTCTGCCAGCTGAGATGTGCACAACAGTTCCCTCTACATTATTGGCTAAGCACGATGTAGAGAAAATCAAAACTATCCGCCCCCTCAACACTTCCCTGAACCCACTTCAAGAAAACAGACAACCGAGGAACAGCGAGGGCAGGCAGAGAGGAGGGGGCAGGCCCCAGGTTTATGCGCACATGGAAAAAGTAAAACAATTGTTTGTTTGTGTTTTTATGAAAAGGAGCATGATGGTAATACTATGTAATATGTCGCAATTTAAAAAAGAGGCGTTCACAGTCATTTCGTAAACTACAAATGTGCCAGGATGAAATAAATTAGAAAGGTTGATTATCATATTACAGCACACCTGTGAATCCTTAACACACAGGATTATAACGTCGCTGTAAAGTCATTATCGACAGCAACATACCAAAACAACTAACAAAAATTGTCTTTTTTGCATGATACATAAACAGAAGATTGGAAATTGCAGGGACGCAGTATGGTGTATATATATAAAATATCCCTTACTCCATTAGATATCCAGAGCCTTTTAGTTAATCATTGTAAGTGTATTTACGCATGCCACAATTAGGCTCTTATACAGATTTTATAGTCTTTAAATCAAAGTGCATGTCCTTTATTAGCCTTATAGTAAAATTAATTAAAGAAAATACCTGTACATCTTTCTAATGAGGCACCTTTTATAAATGTATTATTGTAACCAAGTATTAAGGTATCTTAATAATTTACTAATGCTTAATAAATCTAAGCCATTGTCAAGAGCAACTGTTGGGTTGCCAGGTTGTGAAATAATATCCCTCTGGCTGATGTTATATCCTTAGTGGTTAGTAAAAGGCTGTTATGAATGTTGGTAATCCATTAATACATGCTTGCACTAATAAGCCATAAGGTTGTTATAAGGAGCTTTAAATATCAATAAGTTTGACATTAACATTGATTTTTGGTCCAGATACTCTGCAGTTTTTTCCCCTTAGTCTCTTGATGTAATACATATCTAAACAGAGACTCAAGTGTCCTGCTGAAGTAGGATGATCACCAGTTTAAGGGATTTTTCACAACCTGGTAACTCAAAAGTAATATCTTAAAGGCTTATAACTGATGTATAAAACATTAGTAAATGAGTTAATGTATAAAGTCAGATTTTCAGCCCTTATGATATTCTGGAAAATAAAACCCCTGCACCCACATGGTTGTTGGTTAAGGATTAGAATATTATAGGCCAAACTAATTAGCAAATTGTCTGTTACTGGGTTTTCTGTATATATTTTTTGATACATTTCATGTTTCAGAAAGGTGAAAATTCATCTGCTGAACACATGGCCTCAGCCCCACTGCCTAATCTGCAATATTTACGCATCAAACACAAAATCAGACAATGTGCTACCATCACTGCAATGATACTATTAATAATAATAAGATGCTGCAGTAACAGAGCATTTTAACACAACCTTTTGTCCAAGTCTGATCTGCACGAGAAGCATGCGAGCCTCCCAATGGGCCGTGGAGAATAAATCTAAATGAATGATTCTGACCTTCACCCTCTCACTGTCTACTCTTCAGATTATTTACAGGAGGAAAAAAAAGCCTAGGCCATTCACCATAACATAAATCACTGAGTCAGATACCTGATTATACACCGAGCAGAAACTTGCATATTATATATTTTCAAATGTACCAGAAGAACCAACTTTGTTCAAAGAACAACCAGAAGTATATTATATCAGGATATAGTTGCAACAGGTCAGTCTGGGATTTTTACAGAATAAATTCTTGAGCCTTATTACAAAATGAACCTGAGTCACTGAATATGTCAAGTCTGGCAGTGTTTAAGCAGAGGTTGTACGACTCCCCCTTGTGGCTCCAACAAGAATTCAACTCAAGAGAAGGCGACATGCCGTTTGATTTTATTTGTCTGAAGCACTTCACATGGCAAAGCATTTTACTGGCTGTTGGTTTTGGAATTAATGGGCTGCGATACACAGACAATGTGGTCAATACTGCTTGGCTTTTTTTTTTCTTCTTTTTTTCATAAAATACAACAAAAAGGTGCATTTTTTTTTCTTTCTGTTCATGACGACAGACTGTAAGAAAATATTCTGAAATTAAAAAAACGACTTCCGTAAACTTTTTTTTTTTAAAACATCTAACTAAGGATTAGATACAAAAAGCATAAATAAAGATCTAAACATTTCCAGTCATACCATCAATCACATTTCACATAATTTGGCCCGCACACTACAGTCTAAAACACTACGCAGCATAATCCTGTCTGCTGATATGTGTCAATATTTAACTCCTAACCTTGTTTTACTACAGTAAAACAAACATAAGGCATATGAACATCTCCCAATAACGCAACACAAATGGCACCTACCATAGCCAAGGAATATATAAAAGGAGGAAGAGTCATGACATCACTGGTGCCAAGCGAGTAGAAGTCTACATGTATATGATTGCAAAACAGCCTCTTTGTTATCGATAACTAACCATCATTGAGTCCAGCCAGTTATAATCAGAGCTATTAATATATTGATCAGGTTATTAATTGCAGTGATAATAGGTCGAACCTGCCCTGTTTGCTCATGTAGCATGATGTATATTTGATTTTGGACTAAACAGGAGCTTGAGTCGAGCTGTATGCAGCCATAATCTGTTTGGAGACCAATAGCAAGGAAAACAAACATATTTAGATTAAAAAACGTCAGTCAACATCACGTAATGCGTATTTTTTCATTTGGTCGAAGCATTTTTTTGGTCAAAGGTGAAACAACACAGATGTGATGGGTTATAGTGAGACTTGTCATGCCCTCTCCATTAACTTCAATAGAACTGGCACCAAAGCAGAATTAGAATGCTGTCACACTGACTCCATGACTCTTCCTTCTTTTATACATTCCTTGGCCGTAACTAAAAAATAAATTAAAACCCCTGAAAATATGGATCATATAAGAGGGAATGTTTAATGTCATGTAGTCCTACCAGACAGACACCTGCATAGTGAGGAGGAAACATAAAAAAGGCAAAAAAAAAAAAAAAAAGATTGTAAACTATAAATCTACAGGCTTGGTGGCAGACATCAGTCGTACTTGGTGGAGGGGGTTTCTGGGTGAACCTCGGTAATGGTGCATGTCCTTCTCTACGACCTGCTGCACGAGAGGCTTCTGAGCCGACGGATCGGGGACAAAGCAGTCCACTTTGGTCTTTGGTTGGACCTTGTTGGTCACGTCGCCCAGAGCGCAGGCCTTGGGTTTACGGGCCAAGGTGCTTGGCTTTTTGGGCGGGACTGGAGGCGGTTTCTTTTTGGGACAAACGCTGTTGGGCAGTCCCGCTTGTGGGTGAGGGGAGAGGCCGCTCTCCATGCTCACCGCCTTCACCACATGACCTGCGTTTATAACGGGTCTCCTGCTCTCTCCCAGGAGAGAGTTCATCCTGCGGACGGTCTGACGCACGGGCGTGCGCTGGAACTTGATCGGCGACCTGATGTGTTTGGCCCTGGGGCCTCTGGGAGAGTGAAGGGTGAGCTTGTTGAAGTGGAGAATGTGATCCGCCACCCGGCGCTTTTCGGTCTCCAGGCTGCGTGGGGAGAGGGATAATTGTTGGACTGTGGTACCGCTCTCTGGGGAAGATTCGTTTTCTTCGTGTACCGCGCCGACTAAAGTACCGATCTTAGCAGGTGTGCCAAGCTCGTCTCGGAGTTCGAGGCCCCGCCTGTACGGCGTGGACTGCAGCCCGGAGGAGACGCCCAGTTTGAAGTGAGCGGGACTCTGGATGTCCAGAGCTTCGATCAACCTGCTGCAATTCACCGGCTCTACCTCCGTTTCACTTTCTCCCACCACGGAGCAGTTACGGCTGCAAATGGGATCTTTATCAGCCAGTGCTGCTGGAGTGCAGTATACACCGGGCTCAAAAACTACACTGTCGATATGCAAAGGCGATAAAGCGGCAATCTCAATCTGGCCAAAGGTAATGTTGTGTTCGTTAGCCAGAAGGCTCTGCTGAGTTGGGAAGACCTCTCTCAGAAGTTTGACTGTAGGAGTCTCTGGCAGAGGGACTCGGATGCTGTCTGGTGGTTTTGTTACATTTTCCCCCATAGAGTTGCAGGGGTCCTGCACGACGGCTCGGAGGTCACTGCCCGACTCTGTGAAGGCCTTCTTAATTTTCAGCAGGGTGGGAGCGGTTTGGGCTTCAGTTGCGACGGAGCTCTCGCTCTCGAGGCTCTCGGCGCTGGAAGCACAGCACAGCTTCTTGGGAAAGCCGGCGACCGCCGGGGGCTTCGATACGACGATGGCTGGCTCGGACATGTAGTTGCTCTTTAGGCACATGTTCATGGGAGTGTCTGTGAAAGATTCTGCGCTGAACGCCTGGGCTCCTACGGGAGTCTCCCCGCTCCATGAGGTGCGGTGGGCACATTGGGGGGTCAGCAAGTTGTCTTCAGATTTACTCATGTACTTGGAGGCTGTAAAACAATGTGGGATATTAGTGGGTATTACATCGAATTTAATTTATTAGTATTGTGTCATGCATGGAAAAACATGTCCAGTCCAAATGGGTTTTACGAGACACCATCATTTACAAAAAAAAGACACCAGAAACCAGAGTAGCAACATAAATTACAAATAATACTAATACTTTTCCAAGCCAACTTATATGCATACAACATTTAATTAAATAGAGATATAAAGATATTCTTAACTCATAACAAGGGCAATACAACTCAAATATTACTATTTCTGTCAGCAGTTTGATTTCTTCATTCTGTACTCACTTTTGGATTCAGTTTTCCTAGGCAGAACTGATGGACTGAACTCTGTCTCTTTGGTGAAACAAAAACTGGTGGTGCTCTCCTGAGTGGCAAGTCGCCAGCCAATGGACTCAGATCCCTTTATCACCAGCATGGAATGAGAAATGAAAGATGGAAGAATTATTATTTTGTTAAAAAGGACCCCACAGGTGTTACCCCAAAATGCACCATTAATGTGTTAATTAAATGATAGTGGTGGTTAGTTCTTCAGAGGATGATAAAAGTCACTCAGAAGAAACAAGATATCAGATTTGTTGATCATCAACTTTTTATTAAGTCAAGAATATACATAGAACTATAGAGCATTAGAAAGTTATGCACTGTAAACCTTTAACAGTTCACCCGATGTACCCCAAAACAGGTTATTATTATTATGTATATACTATATAGTATATAACAACATTATTTCACCTGAGTGCTTAACAATCACAGGACATATCCTGTGGCTTTGTACCATACAATTATGAACACAATTTATTTTGTAATATTGTAAATGTGAAAAAACAATGCACATTCTTTTTTAAACCGTGCATGCATTAGTTTGAATGTGTTAGCTACTGAAAGTAAAATTAGAATAAAAGCCACAAGAAAACGCCAAGGCACTCTATTTTAAACAATTAAAATGCAATGAAAACAAACTTGTTTCAGGTCTAACATGACTATGCCATTACAATAAAGTAGAGCTGCGACAATTAGTTGATTGACAGAAAATTATCGTCAACTATTTTGGTAATCGATTAATGGTTAAAGCAATTTTTCATGCAAAAATTGGCAGAAAATGCTGTTTTCATCCTCTCAAATATAGATAGTTCCTGTGTTTTTCTGTTTTATAACAAATTAAACTGAATATACTTTGAGAAACTGGGACGGACATTTTTCACTATTTTTCTGACATTTTATAGACCAAACACTTAATCAAGCAAATAATCTGCAGATGAATCGATAATGAAAATAAGGCATTTTAATTGTTTAAAATTATTTTGTACATGTACAATACATGTACAATACATGTACATTGTACATGTATCCTAATCCAAAGAGCACCTCAAACAAACTTATTTTTAGTCCAGGAAGCACTTCTCCACAAACATTTTTTTTAGTAAACTTAGAATGTCACACAATAAAAAAGTGCTAATGTGCAACAATTTACCCATTAAGAAAACATGCCATGTGCAAATGTTACTCGATTTTAATACAGTTAATTGCAGCATATGCCCGAATGTAAGTGATTAACACAATGTTTCACCGTCTGTGAACCAGATTGTGGAATGTGAAGTCTGTTTGGCAACCACACTTACAGCCTCCTTGCTGCTCTTCCCCAGGCTGAAACGCAGGCGCAGAGATTTGCGTGGTGCTTCTTTTTTATCGACTTTAGGAGAAAAGCAGCCGGCTCTCCCAGATTCAACTCTGAAAAGGACATACATTCAAGCAATTATCAGCATAGGATAGGCTAGGATTACCATGTAGCTCTGAGGTTAATGTTATAAACTATTTATGTAGAGTATAGCATATTTGGAAACACATGGCTGTGTGGCACAATGCATTTTATGGCATCAATTTGTCTTAATTTTAATCCAGTAAATGTGATTTCCATGTGCCCTAAGAGACAAATAACATAAGAATAATTATCAACAGTGTACCTGTTGACAGCATGTCTGTTGCTAAGTCGTCGGCTCTTCCTCCTCACAGAGACAGCTGACTTCCTTCTAGACTTCCCTGCTGATGACAGCGTATTTTGGGAAGAGTCCAAGACCCCCGAAGCACTGTACGCTACAATATAGAAAAAAAGGGGGGAAAAAAAAGGTGTATGCTTAAACCACAAGCTTTAGAGATGGCAGAATAGTTGATTCCCATTTGATCAAACAATCATCAATACCTGATCCAGGAGTGGAGGCCGCGCTGAACAAAGTATTGGGAAGTAATTCTAATCCGAGGGTCTTTTTGACAGATCTACGCTTCTTGTTCGAGAATCCAAAAGAGTGACCAGATTCCAAAGGAAGTTTTCGCTTTGAGGTTGGCGTTGCAATCACAGGAGTTGCAGAGGAAAAGACTGGCAAAAATCACAAAAATTACAATTAATAATTTTCAAATGTATAGGATCTTGCTGTTTTACATTTGAAAACATTCCAAAGGCGATTCTGAGCCGAGGCACGGAGAAGAATTAGCGAGGCTCGACTGACGTGTGGGAGATGATCCATGCAAATGAAGGCAGACAGGCAAAGAAAACAAAAGCCGATAAAAGACGTTCGAAAGGAGGCATAATTTCACATCATTCAAATGACTTATTATTCATTATCAAGGCAAATTGTGAAGCAAATCCATTTGAAGCACACCAGAAGATTAAATATGAAGCAAAGTAAATGATTTCTGTGTGAAGAACAGAAAGCTTGTTTCATGTGCAAAGCAGATGGATAACTCCAGTATCATCATGCTACATGACAGGCAACATTATCTCATCTGACCTCAGTACCTACCAAGACTGTCTGACTGGGTGGCATTTGTGGGTGTTCTATTAGTTTTTATCTTATTCAGAGCACCATTGACCATATCTGAAATATGAGACAAACCGAACCATATAAACAGGATTTACTGACTGAGCAACTGGAATTTATCTGGCCAATCAGAGATTTGATTTCAATCTTTGCATTTTGTAGCTTTCACCAAATAAAACAAATCAGGGATGAGATAGTCTTACCTCCGAAGCTGCGTCTCTGTCTCCTCTTCATCCCCGAGTTTAAGTCCAGCTCCTCGAGTCCATCGTGAGCGGGGGACAGAACCCCCGCCTCGCAGCCCATCATGGCTGGAACTTTCTCTTGAAGAAACTGCGGTAACACACCTGTGACACGGACAAATATTTAGCGCTAAAAAGTATAGACTGACACACAGATGACCTGTAGGAAAGATGCCTCAGATCATACCAAAGTTGTGGGCGTTCTCTATGAAGCAGTGCACTATGGCTGCCTGTAGCTTGAGGCGTTTCTCCGTGTTGGAGTTCATCTTCTCTGTACCGTCTCCAGCGTGAAGGATGTTGGGAGCCAAGATTACAGACAAGTTACTGCTATCCATCTTGTTCTCTGCACTCCTGCGATTAAACAGAAAAACGGCAGTAATGTATATATGAAGACAAAGGTAAAAAAAAAAAGACTGATAAAAGGCATATTTCAAGGCCCTATGAGGACTTTTTGACTGGTTATGAAACAGTCTCAATTTACTACCTATGTCTCTATATGACCTACATAA
>JAOVVB010233397.1:0-10171 GCA_028570985.1 Heterobranchus longifilis
CCAGCTAGCAAGCTAGCTGTCAGCAAGCTGGACATAATGGAAGATAATATGAATGTTGTCGACCGGATTTTGGCGAAATGAGCTTCCCCTCCTTGAAAGACCAGCAGCCGCCACTGGCTGACACACATGAGGGAAGAATAAGAAGCAGGTAAAGGGGACTTAATAGCTATGCCATTGTGTAGGTTGTGTAGGTCAGTAAATGCAATTAAATCCCTCCTAAACCGATTCCATGTAGTCCAACATCCTTTTTTGGGGTAAAAATAAGTTAGCACAATGCTCTCAAAATTCAATTTCATTGAGTTTGAACATCACAAACCCAAATGACAACTAAATAAAGAAGTGAATCAGAAGACAGGGCTCTTATTGAGCAGAATTACAGCTTGCATACTGTAGTGGTTACGTTTTTACACATCAGCCGCAGCACCATTAAATCCTACTCTTCCAGAACCTCCAACATTTAAAAAAAAAATCAGTAGATAACACATCTGCTTTTGTAAGAGCCACAACACCTGAAATGCATCGCTGAACAAGAACATGCAGCCAATCATGAATATATGAAAACACAAAGCAAATATATACTGTATGTATTGATCATATGAAACAGTATTGATTATAGAATACACCCCAGAATATATGTATACAATTATACAGTGCATAGCCTTTTATTTATGGTATAAAGTGCCCTCTTGGATGCTCCTATGGTAGATAAAACATGTAAAGTGGATAGGGTCCAGAAATGGAAAACAACATGATAACATGCATTCCAGGGTGCCCTTCCAGTGGAGAAAATGCGATGAAGTGCCCTAGGGTGGCCTAAATTGAGAAGACGTGATGCAGTGTCATATTGGCTGCTACGCTAGAAAACCTTCAGTGCGCTGGTGCCCCACCACATGCAGCCCCTGCCCCTCAGACAGCCTGGGTCCGCCACTACATAGACGGTTATTAAACTATACTTTATAGACTTCACTAATGTAAACTCACCTAATTATGACTAATGCCAGATGAAGAGTTTCAATGGGTTTATGAGTCATAAACCATGACCACATCTAGCATAAATGTCATATCTTTTAACAGTAAAGTGGGTCTGTATCTCAGACTGATGCACTTAGGCTATTTGGTTCGTTTAATCATTAATTGACAAGCTCTATCATTACCCTGTGCAGCTGGGATATCTGCATACAGAGAGGAACTTCATGCATAGTTGAAAAATTAGCATGTTAATTCATATAGTTTAAGAAATGCATGTTTTTCACTACTGTACTAATAGTAGTCTATTCAGTGTGGTTGTAGCCTACCTTGTTATACAATATATTTTACTGTATTTTTTTTTTCATACAGTGCACAACGCGCCTATGGGTGGCAAGCGGAAGAGGTGAGGAACTGTGTGAGGGGGAGGGAAGAGAGACATTGAGAGAGGGTGTGTGTTTATGTGTGTGTGTGTGAGTGAGTGAGAGAGAGAGAGAGAGAGAGAGAGAGAGAGAGAGAGAGTGCAGGGTGCGCTCCATCCACAGCCTCAGTAAACCGGACTGTCATCCTCCACCAGCTCTCTGCTGTGGTCCAGTTCCATTTTCATCGGCTTTTACAGTTGGCGGATATAGCATGGATACGATTTAAAACGCCCCACCGAGCCGTCAGCAGTTCCACTTGCAAAAAAGAACAAATTCTCTTAAAGCTCGTCCGACTGAAAGTCAGAATAATGATGGAGTATTGGAGGCAATGCGCGCTGTGGTTAATAAACTGCAAGGTGCTTCCAGCTAACCACCGGGTTACATGGGAGTCTGCACAGGTATTTGACTTGGCGCAAACCCTCCGGGATGGAGTCCTCCTCTGCCATCTGCTCAACAACCTGAGACCCCAGTCCATCAACCTAAAGGAAATCAACCTCCGACCGCAAATGTCACAGGTAAGAAACGACTGTAGACGTCTTCCCTTGTCGCCAAACTACATCTTAGCCCCGCTGGAGAGAGCGCAACCAGACTTCGTAAGAATTATGCCAGTTTAAAGATCCCTCTCTTCTCGCCAAAAATAACATAAATGCTAGAAAACGACTAACGCTTATAATAAGTTGAATTAGCTGTATATCAAATTCGGCATAATATAATCTACAAATTAGCACTTGGTTTCAAGAAAATGTCAACTTTTTTAAATGTTGCTGTCACCGCTCGCTTACGCCCCCACTGCATATTTTGATCGCGGAAAACGGTACAAATAAGGAGTCAACAAATTATATTAGTTGAAATTATATTCACTCCAGTCCATGATGTGTGTGAAATATATGCCGAATGAAAAAGAGGATCCTTGTCTCCGTGAGGAACTCTTAATTGTTGCTTTATAACGTGAGTACCTTTGACAGTGAGCAAGGAAACACTAAATTGCAAAATAATTGAACGGGGTTTGGTAGCCATCTATTGGGGCCAACTTAGTGCTTTATGCACGTCTTACTGTGAGCGAAAATGACAAAAACTTGGCTTTCTTTGATTATTTTACTTCACGCTGTGGTTTAATATACTTATAGTAACTGTTACTCATGGACAACGTTGATCAACACTGTTATACATAACACCGTTATACATGTACATGCACACAGATGTCCTCAATCTGCCCTCTATAGGTGATGTGGGATAGAGATTAAGTGGTGATGAGGCTTTGTTGTGGGCTATCCTGACCAGAGAGGTGGCTTTATCTCATAGGATCCATGTAAATTATCAGGTATTTTATGAAAATACCTTTTTTTTTAAAATTGAGAATTCAAGCAAATAAAGTATTTGGTTGGTTTACCTGGCAATATGAAGAAGCAACAGCAATTACAATCCTGATTGGTTGTGTTTGTTTGTTTGTTTGTTTGTTTGTTTGCTTGCTTTTTATTTTTATATGTAGCAATATAACTAAAATAACTAACTATAGCAGTAGTAACTGTACAACAAAAACTCTAGAAAAGCCATAGACAGACAGATAGATAGATAGATAGATAGATAGATAGATAGATAGATAGATAGATAGCTAGCTGTGGCCACGTGGCTCCTGTTTTGTCAGATACCATCTGCTTCAATAACAGGACAGCCGGAGCCACGGCCAGATTAATATTTGCCTTCATAACAGTGAATCTGTGTGTCTGGCTCGGTGTCAACACACAGTGAGGTAGACACTCACCTACTGAGCCTGTAGGCCTGCTCTAGAAGAACTAGACTGTACCAGTACCACACACACACACACACAGCATTACGATGTAATGGATAATGTGCTCATCTGATGCAAAAAAGGTGATTAAGGTTTGTATATCAGTACTGTGATGCAGTGCACAACTGACAGGGAGAGGGGCTTGTTTCCTGGAAAAAGCACATAAACTCAATGTCTCAGTGGCATGGTTAATATGATATGCAGTTACTGTTCGTTCACAATCTAATTGGGTATCTGCTGTTCAACTTCAGCACACAGGTCAAGTGGACAATTTTTAAAAAGCATAGAGGATTTTAATGTCATCAATGGCAATGGAAATCAACGGTCAAAGGATCATTTACTCGAAGATTTCTGAGAAAACAAGATTGCGACTGTAAGAAGAGAAGCTGATTGGTCCATTTGCTGTTAGAAGTTAGGCTAGCGCCAATACAATTACCGATTGAGAGACATCAATAGGTCAGTGTTTGCTGTCAGTCATGACATAATAACATACAGCGGAGCTGCCATGCATAGTAGAGAGGTTGTGAACCATGCTTACACTCCGTGCCTGGCCTGGCCTAGACTGGGTTATTTATAGGCAGAGTTTGTTTTATGCATGGGTGGATGGCTTACTCACACAAGGCACTGATGAAACTGCATTCAGGGGTAAATTAGCATTAGTAGTAGGCTTAGGTGCAGTCCATACATTTACAAAGCACATACAAGTTCACGTTTGTGGGAGCACTAGGTCTTGTTACTAGGATGTGTTTGAACTGCATTTCCCAGAGGGCATCTGCCAATTGAATAGTGTGTTTAGTGCAAAATATTTGTCTTGGTAAAGTTTGAGGTTTTTAGGTGGTGCTCGTTTCTTTGCCTACATCCACCATGGTGGTTATATCGTCTTGCCAACTGTAGTTCATCTTTGGTTTATTGCAAAAAACACAGAGATGTAAAGTGCATCACTTATGGTTCAGCACAGGATTTTTACTAGGAAAAACCTATACTAGACATTACTGTTGTGATAAATAGTGGCAAAATGTACATTTCTAAATTTTGCGAATTATTAATTTGAATATTAAAGGTCCCATATTGTAAAAAGTGCTCTATAAATACTGTAAACGTATCAAAACGCTCATTCCATGGAGAAATGCGGCAGCCCATATTCAGAAACTGTGCCTTTAAACAAGCCATCAGGACTTCCGTAAGGTTGTGATGTCACAACTATACTATAGGTAGAAAGTGCCTTCACAGTCATTCCTGTTGTAGGGACGGTGTAGGGATGCCGAGAGTACAGATGCAGAAGACCCGGAAACACTGACCTATCAGAGCAGACTGGGCTTTTTCGGGAGGGGTTCTTAAAGAGACAGGCGCTAAAACATAGCGTTTCAGACGGAGGGTGAATACAGGTATATTCAGACAGACAGTATGAGAAAAGTAATGTTTTTTGAACATTAAAGCCTGTAAACATGTTCTAGTAGAAACCCAAAATACAAGTATGAACCTGAAAATGAGAATAATATGTCCTCTTTCAATATTTGTTCTTGGACTTTAGTATTTCATATGTATGTCAGTAGATCGTGACTCGTGGCTTCCCCTTTCACACACATTCACACCATGTGATGCTGGAGACCAACTCACTCTATGAGCACAGTTCAACACCAACACCCCCAGCAACTTTCCTCCCTCCATCTCCTCAAAGTTACATTTACATAACTGAGGGCGGAGTCGCTTCCCTTTTATCCTGCATAATTCATGAGGGCCGTGGCAGCTACTTTATCATTGGCCAATAATAACACATGGGACGCCACTGTGGACTCACCCATGGGACCCATGCAATGGAAAGACAAAGGCAGTGAAGGGGACAGAGCTACAAAGAGTCTGCCTGGCCTCCATACACACATCTCCGAGGACATAAAGGGCCCTGAAGGGCTAGCCCGCTGTGCTGGTGTTAGCTGCGTAATTAAGGCACAATGCTTCAGAAGCTCTGGAGGGTTCACAACATGTGTGATGTTGGCATCAGGACGGGCTGCTTCTCATCCGGCAACATTAATTGTGTTTTTATGAGATTTGTATAGGGAGTCAGTTTTGTTTAAAATGGGCTCATGTAAGAATAACAAAGAATCAGCAAACTACTTGTAGCCAGAAAAAAGAAGTACATGTATGATGTAGCTGGCATCTGTCTATTTACTAATGAAATTAGGTGATCTGTGCTGTAGCCTCTCTTATGGTGAAATATGAAGAATGATGCATGGGTTGTGTCTTCTGTGCAATGTTTAAAGGTATCATATTGTAAAAGGAAGATTTCCATGTCTTTTTTGACTATAAAGCAGGTCTAGGTGCTATATAAATACTGTATAAGTATCAAATCGCTCAATCCACTGAGAAATGCACACAGCCCGTAATCAGAAACTGTGGCTTTAAACGAGCCGTCAGGACTTCCGCAACTTTGTGATGTCATAACTATACTATATATCTGTACAAAGTGTCACCACAGTGGCATTATAGTCATTCCCCAGCTGCAATGATGTTGCAGAGATGCCGAGAGCACAGATGCAGAAGACCCAGAAACACTGACCAATCAGAGCAGGCTGGGCTTTTTTGGGAGGTGGGCTTAAAGAGACAGGCATTTCAGACAGAGGGTGAATACAGGTACATTCACAGACAGAATGAGAGAGAGAGGAAAAAAAAAAGTTTTTTGAACATGAAAGCATGTAAACACGTTCTAGTGGAAACTCAAAATACAAGTATGAACCCTGAAGATGAGCACAATGTGTCCCCTTTAAAATGAAGAGCTCAAAGCCCCAGTTAAAGGCTTAAGGTCAGTGTAAAGCTAAATGTTCACCCTCTTTTATCATAGTTTTACAGGGTTGTAATGAACCAATTACATCGTCTAGACGCAGCGCGACCACAGCAACTGCTGCATTTTGCTTTCCTACCAGAGAAAACACCACATAATCAGTAGTTGTTTTTTGTCTCACTCAGTGAAAATCAGCGGTTTAGCGTTAAGAGGAAACATGCAGCACACAGTCTTTCCATCCTTCTGTTTCTTGAAACATCTGGGTCGAACATCAGCTGAATCTCAGTTTTTACTCACAAGACTGCAAATATATTCCAAACACTGCTTGTATAAGTTGGTAGGAATATTAACCTCCTTGTATGTGTGTTTTTGTGTGTGTGTCATAATGCTGCTAGCAAAGGAGTGTGCTAAAACAAACTAGCTATAGCAGCCATTGATACATTCAGTTCAAAGACACAAACAACTGTTTAAATGTTCCATCTTATGCTCATTTCAGGTTTAGGGTTTTGGGTTTCTAATAGAACATGTTAACATGCTTTAATGTCAAAAAATATATAATTTTTTACTGTATGTCTGAATACCTGTATTCACCCACTGTCTGAAGCGCTCCATTTTAGCGTCTGTCTCTTTAAACCCCCCCTCCTGAAAGTTTTTCAGAATATGTCCCCTTTAAATACATAAAACTGAGCTTATGTCATTTAATTTAAATTTAAATCTTGAAATTTGCCCCAAGACCCCTAACCTGTTAAGCCTACTGTTGCCTTGTTTTCCATGACACAGGATTATAAGGTGCAGATTCAGAGTGAGAAGAGTGTTGCGAACACACCGGCAGCTCTCACACAGACCAGCCGTGAGCCTCAACATGCACAGGAAATCAGGAAATGGAATAGAGGAAGGAAGTGAAACTAAACATGCCCTCAATCAAGCTCAGACCAAAGCACTGAGATGTCAGACACAATGAGGAGAAAAGCTGCCACTCTCTTCACACAGCACATTAAAAAAAAACAAAAAAAAACAACACTTTGCTCATCATAGAGCCGGCTTCAAAGACTTCATTTCATTTTTGGAAAGTGAAAGTGAGAGAAAGGCGGAGTATGAGTCAGAGTCAGGTCTAATTTTAACGAGCATCAAGCGGCTGTTTCAACAAAGTACATCAGTGCACCAAAAACGAGAGAAAAGGCTTCATAGATTTTACACACATTCAAAATCAACAGAGATGCCATGAAGACTTAATCAACACATTCATAAATTAATTATCCCTTTATTCTAATGGGATACAGAATACAGTAAGCAGGCATAGCTTAAAGCATAGAACCATTGATGATACATATGATGAATTTATTATGCTAGAGCATATTTTAAAGCACATAATATATGGAAAACTGTCATCATGTGCAAAGATTACTAGTCAATAAATACCACAATTGATTTTATTTTTATTAGGGGTGTAACAGTACACAAAAGATAGACAGTAGTGCAAGTGTCAAAATCGAAAGCTTCTTGCTGGGGAATGAGGTAACATTGGCTTGTTTTGGTTTCCAACTTGGCTTTTTTACTATATTACGTGAAGTTCGTCACTCTCAACGTCCTGCTGAACCCCATTCAAAAATCTGGCAGATTAATAAAGCGCTGCTTGATAGTCTATATGGGAGAAAAATGAGCGTGTGAGGTGATTGTACCAACGTAAGTCATTTTAATTGAGAGATGAAATGCGGTCTGCATCTCCATCAAAATCTATTTCTGAAAACATTTTATGCGAGAAATAGGCAACGCTACTGCTGAATCTTGTTTTATTTCAGAGCTACATCACCTCCTTTGATAGTTTGGTCGAAGTTTTGTGAGCCGGCCGCGTTGCGCTGGCCGGACCTCATTTGCATAAAGTTGAAGTCAACTTTATGCAAATACAGACCGGCGAACGCCTCGCGATCCCCCTCCAAACTCGCTGTCACACTCCCACAATGCACTGCGAGACTGCCTCGCTGCCTCTCCATTGGAAATGAATGGAAAGCGGCGAGACGCCCTCTGTTGCCGCTCTTGGTGGGAACGGCCTGTTATGCTATGAAACTGAAAATACCAAATTAGCATGTTGGATGTGTTTCCATTCACAGACCATACAACGCAGACACACCGTCCTCGTCTTACACACAACTCTTTCTCAGTTGATGTTGTAGCTGACCGGGAGTACGGTTAGTGTCAGGGGGATCTCGCGCTTGTAAATTTTGGTTCCACATTACGTGCACCAATCGACATACCGTGTATTCTGTGTGCACCAGACCGTGACCCCCTTATCGTGACGGTTCGGTACGAATACACTACTTTTCATGATTTTATTTTGACAGGTACGCAGCAGGTGTGTTGTTTCAGTTGGCAAACTGATCTGATTTTGACTCTCTTTTTCAGGCATATTACATTTGCACAGTAGTACACTTAGAGAATACTATTATAAATTATACATGGTACATATTAGGGATGCCACGATGAGGAAAAGTTTCCACTGGTTAATAAACCTGCTACAACACCGGTGTTGCCAGACACACTGTAAATTCACCATGGATGTGTGTGCTGCTCCGGTGGAGCTTTTGCTGCACGGGTCCAAATCGGGTTCAGATGCGAGGCAGAAGTGCCCCTCGGCGCTGCCCGCTTCTCCAAATGTAAAATTAAAACATTGAATTGATGTAATTAACATGACCTTTAAGTGATCCTGTATTAAATAACACCGCTGTAGAATCATCATTGCGCACAGGTGCAAACAGCAGCTGTGATGAGACTCGCTGCGGACCCAATTGATGCTAAAAACGCCCATTTCAAAGCATGTATTCAACAAAATGTAATATATTTAACAACTTGTGATCACGTAATAACCATTTTCATACAGGCTATAGTTCTGTAAGAAGTATAAATTAAGTCCAAATGAACATCTTTGTTGCTCTAGTGATCTCCCCTCTCCAGTCGGGACCCGGAGCTTCTCCCTCCCTCCCTCACTGAGCGCTGCAGAAACTTACTCTCTGTGAAACTTACTGAATCTCACAGAAACAAATGGCGTGGATGTCTCTCGTTTGGTCGGGAATGAAAGCAGGGGGACTGGAGATGACACGCATCTAAATTTTATTCATAATGCAGCAGTATTTATTCAGTCATCGGCGAAAAAAGTTATCCATACGGAACACCTGACGGAACATCTGTCATATTTTCTCTCCGAGCCACGAGTGAATCTTGCAAGAAAACACTCTGATACTCTATTATAAACGATATAGATATGATATAAATTACCCGATTCTTCACTTTTGCTTTTCAACACAAGTGGGGCAAGTAATGTAATCGGCGTGTGCCCTAACACCGTGTAACACTGGTAACACCGACTACCACTGCAAGCCTAGTATGTATATTTTGTCAAGCCCAGACCAGAATTCTGTGAAGTCAAACAATGAAGAGCCGGCTTCACGCATGAACACTCCATACAGCAGGCTTCAAAGGCTCCGAGGCTCACTCTTCTCTCGCAAAGACAAAAGTTAGAGAGAGATAGAGAGCGTGGGAGAATGAGAAAGACAGAGAGCATGTCTTGATTTTCATTTGGTTAGTGCAGAATAAGACCTCTGCAAGTCATACGTGCATGGACTCAGGAAACAGAACAGATTGTGATACTGTGTAAACGGAATAAGATGGGTAGATTCATGGCTATGGTTAGGGTTCAGATTAGCTACGAAAGTGTAATTAGAGAGGAATAAAGGATATTGTGGGATTGTCATGGCAACTGAAAGTAAAGATACTCGGTAATAAAGCTAAATAAGGTAATAGATAAGTGAGGTGTAACCACATGATGCATTAAAAGTTATTAATACTTTATGTATCTGTAAGTGGGTGTGAACAACACAGACTCAGAAAATAGACTCTAATTTCTCTCTGGTTCATATGTTTTACTCATAAACAGACTTTTCAAAAAGGTTTTTTTTGATAACCAGCTGGTGTTCCAGGTGTAAGTCTCAGATAGGACTGCTCCCTCTTAGTCGATTAGCTGACTAATCCGTCACTTCGGTCTTAGACGACTAACATTTCTTTGGTCGATTAGTCGTTTTTTTATGCTTTTTTTCATGCTGAATGACTAATTTCCAGGAAACGTATGAGCACATCTCTGGTAAACACAAGATTTAAAGTGGTGCTTTTGCATGATCTTTTGTGGAGAAACTCAGTTTTACAGATCTGTCGATTAAATCAACTCAT
>JAOVVB010233398.1:0-10171 GCA_028570985.1 Heterobranchus longifilis
GTGTGTGTGTGTGTGTGTGTGTGTGTGTGTGTGTGTGTGTGTGTGTGTGTGTGTGTGTGTGTCAAAGAAAGTATATCTAATTTCTAGATGAATTATATTGTTGTACTTTACTATCTTGGCACCGAGAAGTTTAAAACTGAGCCTTAAAATTGAGTATTTGTACTAATAGTAATAGTAGTTATAGAAGTAGAAGTAGCAGTCATACTTCTGGTGATACAGTAATAGTAATAGTAGCAGTAATAGTATTAATCATGGTATTAATAGACGTAAAAGTGATCTTAGCACTAGTGTAATATTAATGGTTGTGGTAGTACTAGTAGAAGCAGTAGCCATAGTAATAGCAATAATAATTATAAAAGTAGAAGGAGCAGTCATACTACTGGTGATAGTATTAATAACAGCAGCAGTAGTAGTAATCATAGTATTAATGCAAGTAACAGTGAAAGCAGTACTAGTACTGGTGTAATAATTGTTGTGGTAGTACTAGTAGAAGTAGTAGCTGTAATATTAATACAAGTAATAGTAATACTAGTTATTAAAGAAGACGTAGCAGTCGTAGTACTGATGATAGTAGCAATAATAGCAGTAATAGTAGTAATAATCATAGTACTACTCATACAGTACAAGTAATAGTGATAGAAGCACTAGTACTAGTGTAATACTAATGGTTGTAGTGTGTGAGTGTGTGCATGTTTGTGTGCAAATGTACATGCCTGCGATGGACTGGCACTCCACCTTGTGCCCGGGGATAGGAAGTGGTATAGAGGATGAGTGAGAGAGTCAGCAGTGATATGAGTAGTAGTTGTAGTTGTAGTATAGTAGTATAGCTGTCGTAGTAGTTGTAGTCATTGTAGGGTTTTTTTTAGTCCTAGGAGTAGTCTTAATAGAAGTAGTTCTATTATAGTCTTAATATTAGTAGTGATTTCTGTCATTTTAGTAGAACATATTATATTATATACTAATAACTAATAGTAGTAGTAGTAGTAATTATAGTAGCAGCAGTAGTTGTAATCATTGTAGTTTATATGTTTTTGTAATAAATTAAATTAGATCCTTTCTTTAGGTATTATTTGTTCTTAAATGTAGAGACCTCATGATACACAGTGGGTATAATTTAAACTATACTTTTAATTAATCATGTTAATATTTGATTATCTCATCTCAGTCCATTGTTTTTGTCTCCAAAGCAGCGGGATCAGGGAGGGTCAGATTCTTGGGCCGTTTGGTAACTTGTCGACATTGTGTTGCACAATTTGGCATTTTCTTTTAGGGTGTGGGTTTGCATTTGTGTGTGTAAGTGTGTGTGTAAGTATGTGTGTGAGATTAACTTGAGCACACTAAACTGACCACATCTTCCATAACTCACTGATAAGTCAGGTGTCACATCTCTCTCTCTCTTTCTCTCTCTCGGTTACACGCGTGAACAAGTCTCTTGCAAACCCACAACAATGTTATCAGCATGAATCCAGATCCAACAACTCTTAAAAACACTTTAATGAAAGAACTGGAACTATGTTATGGGACACAAAACAGTAGTGTATCTCCCTCATACTGACCTGACCTCAACATCTGTTCCATTTACATAATCCAAGAGCTGTCTGTTTTTATACCTACACGCTTTATTTGCTTCAGTTTTGCCCCTAGTAACCAGCTCTCGTACATATTTTATCACATTTATGGTGTTGTATTTTATATCAGGTGCTCATGATTTCTTCTGTGGACTATAAAGAGGATAAGAGAGCCAGTCACATGACATTTTTTACATAGTTAAACTATTTAAAGTAAAATTGCATTAATGTCCATTTAACTAAGATTCATTTTCATTTAACTAATATACAATATTCTTCATATGAAAAAGAAAACGAAAGAAAAGTGGCATCATATTGATAAATATAACTTTTAGTCAAGGTACTGCATGTGGGCTTAATTTACACTTAATAAATAAATAAATAAATAAATTTTAAAAAAGCCTTTCATTTTAAAGATGTAATTAGGTTAAAAACTACCATAAAATATTTATGAATAAATATTTACATAAAAAATAATCAGACCTAATAAATCAAAGCCATTGGATTTAAATTGCATCTTCTTCATGTATCTACGTCTCGTGTGTTGATCAGAGTTTACAGTTTAGTGTTTTTCCTGCTCAAACACACCTGAACACTTTGTAATCAGAGTATGAAGGAAAACACAAACCCACAGAGCAGGAAAAACAAATGATTTTTTTAATCACAAAACTATTGTATTAAATCACTAACTTTATGTATTTTGTTCCTATGCTTTATTTTGTTCCTATGCTTACCATTTAAACAGACATTAAAATATACTATTACAATACATTATAAAGCATATACACAGTATAAAGCATATTTAAACAGGATATGGCTCATCGTCACTCTTCTTTATCCTCCTCCTGCAATAAGAACAACCATTTTGTTAGTGTTTGGTTCATTGTCGTTAGAAACACTCCCTTGTTCAGGATATTGTCTCTATTTTCATCACACATAAAGCTTTAGTGAAACTCAGTAATGATCTATAATGGGATATCCTGTATTAAGTGACACAGAAAGTAGCTGAAACGTCACCGTGTCCTTGGGCGTGCTTGGGTCGGTGAGGGTTTCGAGTTCTTCTGATTTGGCAGCATCGCTCTCCACCGGAGCTTCTGTTTGGTCTTCAGCCACGTCGGTGTCTGTGGCCTCGGGGTCGTCCTGTTTCAGAAGAGAGCCACATGAACTCTTATAGGCCTCATCATTCCATCCTGTCTGTCTGATTCTGTCTGCATGTATTAATTCTCTCTTAACTTAGTGTCTCTCTGTGATGTTAGAGGCTGAGAATAAAAGTATTACCTGCAGCGTGAGAGGAGGTTCTGAACTGGCCGTTTCTTCTTCTGCTGATTGGGCAGGAGGCTGCGATGCCTGCTACAGAAAGTGACATCAATTGTGTAGAGGAAAAAGCTTTTAAAATTCCAATATCTACATAGATGCTTATCTCTCCTTGTTAGTGTTTTTCTCTCTCTTGCTCTCTTTGGCCAATTCTATCAAGTGTTTAGAAAAGACAAATCAACATCATCAATCAAAAAAAATATATATATATCCACAATTCTACACAGAACACCCAGAGAAAATCATCTGTCTTCTATCCTCACCTTTTCTTCTGCTAATCTTTTGCTTAGCAGTGTTTCACTCACTGATTCTTCAGCATTTACAGAGACTGTACGAACCATCTACATCTGGAGAATATCATCCACCTGAATCTTACAGGTTTAATTCTTCTCTTCCTGCTTTATCTGTCATCTCTAGTCATCTAGTCAACACTTGTAGTGAGAATGAGGAGCGTTTTTGTTTGCTAGTCGATGCTGATGTGGCTGATGTGATGCTGGTGGTCAATGAGGGACACAAACATGAAACTAAACTCCACTGGTTGGTTTAACAGTCTGTCAGATTAGCTTCGTTCACATATGCCCAAAACACAGTAGCAATGCTGATTAAATGTTTTTATGTTAGACAATATAATACAGAAAATGTGTGTGGCCAAAGAAGCTACTTCTGAAGTTTTTGCAACATGGAAGTGACCCATCTCATTTCCCTAAAACTTTCAAGTTGCTTCAGCCGTTTTAGAGAGATGATTTCATATGTGTCCCAAAGACGGCCATTTTTCAGCGCTATACTGTCTCGCTTCAAACAATAATAATTTAAAATCCAAATTATTCATATTTATTTATGAGTATTGATACTAAAATTGGTGTAAGCTTCTAGGAGCATATGAGCTGTAAAAACTGCTGCAAAGCAGAATGAAAGCATTCTGTTTTTATTGTAAAAGTTTAAAAAGCTAAAAATCTGTAGTGTCTGTAACCATGTTAAATTCATGTTGCAATATCTCAACAATATGGCATTTTCATATGAAATCTAAATCGGCCAAGTTTCATCTGAATTACAATTAAGATCATTAAAAGATTTGAATTTGAAAAGGTTATGGACACTACATAAACGGGTAAGAAATTGTGTTTAGCAAATGTGTTACTTTTTATCTGATAAAAATATAAATATTAAATATAAATATTAAATATTTCTTACTTAGATGACACACTTTTTAGCATGTTTTAGCCAATACCATAATGTAAATTTCTACTCCCTAAAACCGTTCTACAAACTCTACTTGTGATACTTGTGATGACGTTCAAGCGGTGATTGAGCCACAGTTCGCAGTTTTCTTTAATACCTCTCATAAACAGCGTTTGGGTTTTGAGTTTTGTTGGCTGTAGCTCATCGCGTACACCTCATGTGCTATTTGAGGTGCAAACTGTGGTTGAAAGGCCACCTGTGGTTAAAAGGTCACAGCACGAGCTGGCTTTATGTTTCTCAGAAGCATGTGCCTACAGATCCAGTATTACTGAGCCACTAAACTGTCCTCACTTCCTCCTCTGCTTAGCTTAGCTTTGACTTGAGGTTGTGTCTCACTAACTGAGGATTTGTGAAGTCGCTCTCTGAGATCTAAACTCCTACATTTCGAGGTTTGGACCTGTTCATCATTTCTACTCAAAAGTCTTCTTGATGCATCTGTCACTGCTTCAGTAAAGCCAAGCTCAGCTTTTCAATCACAATCACAAGCAGCCTGTCCCTATATCAAGCTGTCATGTTTACAAACTGAGGTCTTCTGTCCTCACCTCCTCTTCTGCTTGACTTTGACTCGGTTGCGTCTCACCCTCCGATTCTTCAGGATCTTTTGGTGTGTCGTCTGTGCTCTCTGCAGCTGTACCGTCCACCTCCGGAGGTTTCACGTCTTCTGTATCCTTCAATAATAATAATAATAATAATAATAATAATATATAGATGTAAAAAAAAAAAGGCATAATCTTAGGATCATTCACAATCATCTTTCCTTGGTTTATGTACTGACCTGCTCTATCGGCTCTTTCTCTGGTTCCTCTGTTGTGTCCTCATTTGCATCTCTAGAGGGCGCACTCTCCACATCTGTCTTTACATCCTGGAGGTGAACACATAAGCAGCTTTTTTTTTCTCTTTTACAGTTTTCAGAACGTTATTACATCCTCTTAGGACTTTTTTTTACCCTCCACTGATGCCTCATTATGACCCGGCTGAGGAGTTGGTGTAAAAATATAAAGAGAAGAAGAAGGGATAATGCATGATGCAATGTTCCTTTAACTTTTTACATGTGGTCCATGAGATTCTTTATTAACTTTTAGTTTTGCACCGGAGCTACAAGGTTAATGTAGCTAAAAAACAACGTACAGTATCAGTTTAACATGATGTTGTTCCGGTTCTGACATAACCTGCAGTTTTATGAAGACATGCAAGTATTAAATGGTCTCACATTGTTGACATCAAAATAGTACCTACACCGTAAGCGGTACACTAAACGTTAGACTTCGGGACTCCGAGCCACCGGGGGGCAGCAGAGTCTTAAAAATATACAGGATTTCTGAAAATCATTACAACTCTGATCCTCAATGAAATACGAATTTGTCACATTTTTCATTTGTTTTGCTTCTCGAAAAATTCTCATCCTATTGCCTGCTCTGCATGTGTGTGTTCTTATCAACGTTCTTGATCAGTGATACGCTTTAGTGGCCTCACCTCTTCATCTTGTGCCTCTGGTGTTGTCTCAGCTTCGGATGGCACATCTGTTTTTTCTGCCTCAGGCTGCACAGGAGGTTCTTGGAGGTTCTCTGCAGGTTCTGCTGCTTCAGATTTAGCTTGTTGCTAAATTGGTGGACATGAAAATCCAGAGAGAACGTTGATTTGAGCATAAATAAACACCTTCATTACAGAAGGTATGTTTTAGACTTACACAGTGAAAAAAAATCTTTTGTATGAGACGGAGCTAAAACTGTTGTAATGTAAAAGCCAAATTTAAGAGAAGCATTGTCTTGTGAAGTGGAAAGAAGGAAGCACTACCACTATGGTCGTTACCATCACCACCACCATAACTTCCATCCCTCTCTCCACCATCATCATCCCCAGTACTATCACCAACACCACCACTACCTCCATCATCCCCAGCCCTATAACCACTACCATCTCCAGCAACCCCAACCCAACCACCACCACCATTATCACCATTAACAGCACTATTACCTTTTTCATTACTGTCCCCACCCTTACCATCTACGTCACCCCTACCACCAACACTATCATTATCACCACGTTCACCACGTGCATTATCACCATCATTAATAAAAACACTTTCACCAACGGCATCACCCCTACCCCACCACTTTCACCATCATTACTACCCTGACCCTCACCATAACTATTATCTCAACACCTACCATCATCACTATTGCCCCATCATTACTACTCCCACCCTCATCATTACTGTTACCTCCCACTATCACCACCACAATCGCCACCACCATCATCTTCTCCACTACAACCCTCACCATCATCGCTACCCTCACCATCGGCATAGCCATCACCCTCACCACCATCAACACCACCAGGGTTTCCTTTAATCTGAACCTCTCATCCTCCATTCATCTCTCACCTCCTGTGCAGCTTGTATTTTCTCCTCCTCCTCCTTCAGCTGTTTCTGATGCTCGGCCTCCTCTTTGGCTTTCTGCACCTCCTCCTGCACCTGCTTCTCATATGCAGCTTTCTGAACAAACGCAAAGACGAAAGTCATCATGAAATTCAAGGCTCTGAGTTTATTGCTCTCTTTTGCCCCTAGTGGTACAACAGAGACTAGCAGTGTCTTTTTTCAATTCTGTTAAAGTCCACTTGGTTGTAGAATCTTTTTTCAGGCTGGTTATGGCCTGCGAGTTGTATGTTTCGCACCCATTGAAACAGCGCCCTCTATGCTCTATGACACTCTAAGCCCATGAAATAATAAAACCAATGCACCATTTAGATTTAAATGAATTGATTGTGTGGAGTATGGTTGGTTTATTAATGGTGTAAAAGCAGACATATGGATGTAAACTTCATCCTCTTGACCTTTTCGGCGTACTCCGTGTTTTCTTTGTGTTTGTAGAGGTAATGAGCGAGAAACTCGATGGGATCCATGGGTCTCTGCTCCACCACTTCTGCCAGAGCCTCCACCAAACATTTACCCAAATTCGTTTTCAGGTACTCAGAGTCCATTCTGACAGGAAGGAAACATCAAACTTTACTGGAAAAAAATCTACACACACACACACACACACACACACACACACACACTGGTTCAGGTTGCTTATACGTATTAAATGAACATTCTGTAAAAGAAGAAAAACACCCACAACAAGCAGGAGAGGTAAATTTCCATATAATAAATAATAAATGTAATTAAATAAACAAGTACGTAAACAAAATAAGTGAAATAAGTGAACTAATAAATAAAACAAGTAAATAAAAACATGTAGCAAGTAAATCAATAAAAAACAAGCAAATAAATAAACATGTTACTTTGCTAGTATTTTAGTAAGAAAGTAAGCAGACAAACAAACAAGAAAATAAATAACAATATCAGTACATAAGTAAATGTAAAAGTGTAAGTAAATAAAAAAAGTAGGTATGTAAGTAAGCAAACATTTAAACAACTTGATAAAGAAATATATATGTAAGTACTTACTACTTACGTATATATTTCTTTATCAGTAAATAAGAAGGCAAGTTTGAAAACTAATTATTAATAAATATAGGTAAAGGTAGCCCTTAAAACTCGCCTTTATTTGTTCTACTGTTTTTTTTTATAAACATATAGTTATCCTATAACATATTATTAACTAATTATTTGCAATATAGTGATGTATTCAGCACAAAATAGGCAATATGATTAACTTAATTTTAATTTATTTTAACCGACTACTCTAACATGACTGAGCAAAAAATAACAGATAATGGGTCACATATGTAAAGAAGGAGCACAGATACATGTGATCATGTGTTTTTATTGTTGTTTTTGTTTGTTTCTGTGACTAAATAATAATAACAAGATCATTTTGAGAGTTTTTGCGGCATCATTCCCATATTCCGGTAGTGGTAAGATTTACATGTTATAAAAGTAATGATAACTTTTTCGTTCTACTTGACATATCAGAAAACCCAAATAAAAGTCTGAAGCCTCGCCGTTGACACACACACCAGCAAGGCTTCATTATAAGCACTTTTTGTTATATTTGCCAGCACGTATCTGTGCCACTTGGTTTTTGAGGGTAAATAGTTAAATAACTGAACAAACAAACAGACAAATAAACAAACTGACAAAAAAAAAAAAAAACGAACACAGACAGGCTGTGAGACAAGCTGACAGATTAAAAGAGCTATAAAAATAAAGTTGAATTAAATCAAATAAACAAACTGACAAAAAAAACTGACAACCAACCAAACAAACAAACAAACAAACAGCCAAGCATATAAAATGTATGTTGGTCCCCAGATGCTAAGAAACATTATTAATAAAGACTATAATATATTTAACAATATGATTACACATGATAATGTAATAACTTAGAGCTGAACCCCGCCAGTCTGACCTCCTGTATTATCACTCACTTAACAAATGTTGTGTTAAAAATGTGAGATATTTGGTGTAATAATAAAAACTTGTAACGGGAAAATGTAAAAGCTTTTACCTGCTGTGGAAATACATATACACATATGTTTAAAAAAAAAACTATTCGCGTCTCTCTTTTTGTTCCGGTGAGTGTTTTCCGTTACCATGGTAACCGTGCAACACGGCTAATCTTCCGTCAGGAACAAAAGCAACACTTCCGGCCCACACACCGGGAGTTCCTGCAGCGGCGCGTTAGTGACGTCACGTCTATGGCGTCGTCGCGCTCTGCAGGAAAATCCACGTCCATGTCGCCTGTCTGCTTTCCAAAAATAAATAAGTAAATAAATAAATAAGAGCTTAAAAATTTATCAATCAGTCAGTCAAGTCAATAAATAATCTTCCATCCCATTTTAGTGACCATAAATTTATTTCCATTTCTATTCAGTTCTTCCCTCCAGACATCAGCTGCAGCAGTAAAAGGCAACAATTACTGAGAGCTGAACAACTCCCTAAATTAAAGATGAAGTGATTATCCCACTTATTCGCATCAGTGGAAAAATATATATATAATTTTGTTTAAATACTAATCTCATATCTGGTAGCTAAACCTTAGGAGAAAATGAGAAAAACTAAATATTATTACAAGCATCTGTATCTTACTAAACCTAAACCAGGCATGAGGATTAATAAACCGAGATGTGTGTTTCTTAGCCCCAATCCCGTTTTCTTTTCTTTTTTTAAAATAAAATATAAAATTTAAATATTTTATAAAAAATACCAAAGAAAATTATTGTGTATAAAGTGATTAAAAACAATGCAATTTATGTTATCATAAAGAAAATCTCAATTTCTTCTATTCAGGGATTAAAAACGGCAACAATGTCAATCTTAGAATCTAGAATCCAGAAGATTTTAAATTTACACAAATTTAAAAAGAGGCCTGAAGCACTGCAAGTCTTCAGAAGAGCCTCAGATCCAAGAGGGTCTTAAAGTGTGGAGAGGTGCATTTCAGTTTTTCTGAATGTATAGGTTAGAACAGCTGATTCACACCTGGGGAGGGTGAATTATTTGCATTTGAATGTTGTCTGACATTGTAAAGAACACACAGTAACACTAAAACAACAACCCAGGATTAATAGGAATAAGAGGCCCTGATTATACTGCACAAATATTTAGTACAACAAAATTCCTCCACGATCTGGAAAACTTTATGCGTGCGGTCGAGCGCTGATTAGACTACATAAGAAATTAAAGAGGAGGATCATGATGCCGAATCAAAATCAAGTCATATCAAATCAAGAAGAAAATCTGGGTTTGCAACAGTTTCGGTGTCTCAAAATTTCCACTTCAAGTTCTTGAGGCTCCGCCCCATCATCAGTATGAAGATTTGAAATATGTTATTAAAATTACACTTGGATTCAAAATGATGGTATTTATGCTTGTTGCTGTTATTACAGTAGTTATTAAGCTTTATACTACTGTAGCCATTTCAGAAGGAGTGGTAAAGCAAAATCACTTCCATCAGTACTAGTATGTTCACTGAGACTTGTATAACGGACAATCTACATAAACTAATACAAAAAAACAAACAGTGTAATCGTTGATAAGGTAAGGAGATATTTTTTATGATCTATGGAAGGAGTCTCCAGTGTCAGGCTAGAAGAGTTTCGTGATCACT
>JAOVVB010233399.1:0-10171 GCA_028570985.1 Heterobranchus longifilis
TAAGCAAACTCTATGGGCACATGGCTAAATTGGGGACGTGTGATCTTAAAAAAGTTTATTTTCAGTATGAATAATTGGTCATAAAAATGCAGTCTATTTTTAAAAGCTACTGTTTAACAACTGCGTCGTTTTGTAATTATGTTTATTTCATGCTAGCTGTGATTAGAGAGCTTTGTGTTATATGGGGCTATTTTTTGTAGGGGTGCCCATTCTTATTGTATTTTTAGAAGCGCAAAAACTGGGGTCATACCGGTGGAGGGAAGAATCAGCCCAATCCCTCCTCCCCACCAGGAATGATGTGCTATTACTTTTCGTAGAAATTCAACCAACTAGAAGCCCTCAGTTAAACAAACTCCTTTGAAATGTTATCAAAAAGTTCAGCTGGGTCTTCCAAGTGTAAGGGAATGATCTCTACCTCACTGCAAAACGCACTGTTTTCGAGTCGCAAACTATTTTGCTCCCCAGACTCCATCCTCGCTCGTTCTTGGTCTGTTGGAAAACAAGACATGTCACATCAAAGGGCTAAAAAATCTCTACTCTACTACTTTGGCAAAAATCATGTTGATCATACATAATGAACCCCTTCAAAAATGGTCCTGAATTCACTGCAAAAATCACTCCATATACTACAATGGAGTTTCGACAATGGACACACTGGTTCAGCAAAAAACCACCTCCGTCTCTCTCCCCGTTGTGTGTTCATTTTTGCAGACACATAGAGCTGGTTCTCCTGCCTTGTTTGCCCTTTAAAAGCGGAAGACTGGCCAATGTCTTTTGGGAGCTATGAAAGCCTGTTTGGGAATGAATTGTGTCATAAGAATCCATTCATTTCATACTCTAGCTAGAAAAAACAACAACTTTTTGACCACTTTGGACAAACTTTCATCCTGTTCTCAATTTTAAAATACACAAATACTTGAGATTCCACAAATTTGAAGCCTTCTCTCTCAAACTGTCTAAGAGCCATGACTCTAGCGCCTTCCTTTTTACGAAATTTAAGTAAGAGAAACACAAGAGGCAGCAGCGAGTGGCCCAAGCCATGCCCCTTAACTCATACACACATTTCCTGACTTCACAGGCAGTATACAGACTAATAACTTTGAAACCATACGGGCTAAATTTTCCATTTTCAGCCATTTTCAGTATTCGCACAGGAAAAGCAATGCACCATTGTGCCCTACACTTCACTACAGTAGGAATGGTCTAGTTTGGTTTTACTGATTTATTATCATTATTATTATTAATATTATTACTATTATCCTTATTGTTCTTCTTTAATATTATTTTACATTTTTTTCAGCCATTAAACTGCAAAGAGCAACAATACTTCTTTCCTGTCTGAATGCTCTTATTTTATTTTTTTGGCCTCTTGTAGCAAATGTTTTCCAGTTATTGGCAATTCATTAGAATTCTGAGTTTTGTTTGCAGTCTTGCTTCACCCTCTGATTATCTGAAAAAAAAAAAGATCTATGGGGTAATTATTTTTTATAGTAGATTAGTAGATTTTCCTCTTACCCATTTCACTATTAAACCCCTAAAATAGACAGAGAATCAGACGCCTGTATAAAGTGAACCATTTTGACATTTTCATTTTGTTGTAGCTAATGTAATGTAATCATGGTGTGTGCAGTGTAAATATGAAATGTTGTGGTCTTGCATTTATTCAATTTGACCGTGGCTCAAGGCATGCTTTATACGGAAATGTGCATTAAATCTTGAATAAGTAATGCTACTTAACAATACATGACTTACAATATATTACATATGTCTAGATACTGATCAGGTCGAAAATAAAAAATATTCAAATTTTTGAAAGCAGATGTTGAGATCATGACTCCAAATAGCAGTGTTTACACCTACTGTAGAACTATATTGGGAGTGAGAATCATAAGTGATTTTACCTGGGAAGTTGATAATTCTATTTAGCTTGATATAATTATTGTCTGCTCTCTCACTTTCAGTCTGTATCAAACATAAATTCAATTTCATCTTCTTTCTATTTCTATTCCTCTTTCATACACTAAGTATCACACAGCTACAATCCCTCGCTCAGTCCTCTCCTCATGCCCTTCACACATCCAAGAAATAAGAGTGTGTGTGTGTGTGTGTGTGTGTGTGTGTGTGTGTGTGTGATCATTATGGCCTACAAGTGTCCTGGAAGAAACAGCTGGTGACTTATCACATTTACACCAATCAGCCATTCTGATTGTGGTGTCTGGCACGGGGATGTTAGTGGCAGATCCTTTTGGTTGCACTGGGATGTTAGTGGCAGATCTGGGGAATTTGGAGGCCGGATTTAAGCTCCATACATGGCAGGCTGTGATGCACTGGGTGTTCTGATATCATTCTATCATAATGCGCCCATGCTATAAATAATACAATTATATTCTTATTATAAGTACAATGATTATGCACGGCACTGTACATATGATATGACTTTTATCATAAATCTGTGCTAGATCAGGTTGTTTTGTGGGACTGGACCAGACAGGCTAGCCTTTGGACCACAGAGGAATAAAAGCTTTTTACTTATAGGCAGAAATTTACTGCAATATAATTGATAATCAATGCACCTGGCAGTGGTGTTATGGATAATCAGTTATTATAGCTAAACACATCACCAGTTGAGTGTAAGATGGTATGTATTGTCTGTATATGTTCCATTCAATTAATGTACATGGAATATAAAATATCCACTTCTTTGGGCTTTTTTCACATATTTTGATGTTAAAACCTCTAACTGAAACAAAACAAAACAACAACAACAAATTATATATATAAATAAATAAAACACCTGGTAGAAGCACCTTTGGACACTAATTCAGCTCAAGTATAAATTTATACTTAGTATAAGTATAAATTTATTTTCTAAGACTTATGCTTAGTGTCAGTGCCCATTTGTCCTGTTGGAATGTGAACCTTTGCCCCATTTTCAAATTTGTTGTAGACTAAAACATATTTTCTTATAGGATTGCCCTTGATTTTACACCATCCATCATGTGCGTAAACCAGACCAATGCTCAGGGTAATGGACAGTGGTTAGCCATTTTTGGAGACTCTGGGACTTTCCAGGAACAGAAACATGGGTATTTATATTGATTTCATATGATGCTTTAATTGTCCACAGGTGGACTCCATTCAACTGATGACAATTGGCTGCACCAGACCATATGCAAAGTGGTGCATTAGAAACCTTATGTAATCAAAGTCTCTGTTTTTTTTGTTTTGTTTTTTGTTTGTTTGTTAAAAAAATACTTTAAATACTTTTGCAAAATTTTAATACCCCACCACAAAATGTAATACCCCCATGTAATACCCCCATGCTATAAACAATACAATTATATTCTTATTATAAGTACCATAATTATCCATTATGCACGGCACTGTACATACTGCATTAAACACTGGAATTGGTGTTACAGTGATCGTTGCATTAACTGTTACTATTGCACCAAGTTATTCTTCCTTAATTCAATTCAATTTTATTTATATAGCACTTTTAACAATGGTCTTAATTTGCAAAGTTTTATTATATAACAATCTGACTAACTGCATCTTGGGTACTATCATACTGGAGCTGCCAAAAGTCACAAATAAATGGTGGGTGCAAATTAACTAGGTAATAGTATTAAATTTTATTTAATGGCTATAGAACTTAGTATCACTGGATCACCACCCAATGGACGTTGGCTGGGACCACGCGGTCCTCAAGTCCAGATCTCATTTCATATAATTTTTTTGCTATGGGGCTACGCAAAGGAAGGGGTGTACAGGACAAAGCCTTGCACACTGGAGGACTTGGAGACATGGATTCAGGAGGTTCTCAGCAATATCCCAAACGACATCCCTGGCCGTTTGAGGAAACAGATTGACGCCGCCGGTTCTACAGTACGTTGAAATTTAAAGATTTGCTTTCATTTTCCTATGTATTTCTAATTTGTATTAGAAATATGGACTTTATTAACAATTTTTAAAGCCTAGTTTCTTTTCACCCACCCTGTACTAAAATGTAAACACTAGTGTAGAAATAAGTCGACTACATTATATCTCTAAGTTTTCAAGATATACTGCTGCAGGCCATGAGGCCATTTAAAACCTACTTATACTATCCCTTATCTCTCTCTTTCTCTCTCTCTCTCTCTCTCAGAGTGCCTTAGGTGTAAGATAACATTAATTAGTTGCATGAATAATTATGTGTTAATAAATATAGCAGTGGAAGGTCCTTATAAGAAGAGTAAGACAATATGAGGAGTTTATAGAAATTCATGTTTAAAACCTTAATTTAAAAAAGTCCATTGAAAGTTTCATTTTTAATATATAAACAACTGGAACTCTCTCTCTCATATACAGTATGCATACTAAAGATTATTCTTTGGGGGTGACAATAACCTCAATTTGCTATTCTAAATGTATTCAGTACTTCTTCAATCAAGCACATTTTACAACACCTGAAAATGTCTCTTGATCAAAAGAATACAATTGACACTTCTTTACATGGCATGTCTAGCCGAGTATTAGTCTGTAATTGACAAGCTAGCTGGGGCATGGAAGGAAAGAATGAATTTCTTTGACAAGGAATCAGAGACAAAATCTGTTCCTTTACAGGTAGCGTCAGTGAATATTACCATCAATCAGCACAATTATTCACCTGCACACTATTAAAGCAGAGGATATAAAGCTGCGTGTGGCATTGTGTAGTTTTGCATACCCATTCATTTTAGTTAGAAGCCAGTAAGAGGTGGGAAAGAATTCTCTATAGGAGATGTCTTATTAAAGCCTGAAAATCACATCTCAGATAGGGACAGGTTAGTATGGACCAGCGTGGGAGTGAGGTGGAAAAGAGATGATTATTCAGGGGAGCAATTTATCACAATATATTCCTGAACTAACCACATGGCCTTTTTCGGCTCTTTTGGCCACAATACAACTAATTTGGCGTCTTTTTACTACCTGACAACTGACATATTGTTAAGATATCAACGTACTGTAAAGTACAACTTAAATGCACAATAGTATATATTCTTTATTAGAGATATGTATTAGAGATGGGAGAAAAAAAATCGACTTTTTTGAGTTGCAATTCATCAAAATCAAGATTTTAAAATCATTTTTTAAATGTACATATGTATAAAATGTTGCCACTCTTCTATAATCCTACAGATGGCATGCTCTAAACTATACACACGTTGGCAGACAGCACAGCATCCCATTTAATATATATAAATATTAATTCTGAACAATGATAGAATCGCAATATATAAAATATCATATTGGACGATCCCTGTTGATTACCATCCCCGCTATTCAATGTTAAATATGCAAACAATGGAGTAAATACTCATACTAATAATGCATATGACTATCTTAGACAGTAAGTATAAATGCAAGCCCATTTGGATGTAATTCATAAACTACAGAACTGAAAGAAAAGGGGGCACATCCAAGTTAAGCAATTTTGTTATGAGAAAGGACACTTATTGCCAATTGAAACTCCTGTGCTGTAACAGTGAAGGTAATGTTGATTGCAATACACGAGGGTAATTGAGTAATAACAGAAGCTAACTGCTATTCTCTGACATATATCTAGGAGCGGTGGTCATAATGAATAGAGGAAACAACAAAGAACAAACATTTACACAATTTAATACGAGTCATTAATAATTCAAGGCAGCAGAATGTGTGTGTGTGTGAATGTATGTGTCTTTGAGTCAATATATGCATGTCTATGTGTAAGAAACTGTATAGAGTCAATTAGCTATAAAATATGAGATCACAATATTTCTGCACCTGCTATTACTATTTTTATAGTAATTATAACATTACTTATTTACTTTTACTCGTTTTCTATATGGTTTGTATATTTGTAAACATATAGCATATATATGTTACAAAAGGGATATAAAGTATAGATTGCAATCTGTGTGCGTGTGTGTATAAGTGTGTGTGTGTGTGTGTGTGTGTGTGCGTGTCTTGGATGGATGGGTGTGTGAATGAGGGGTGCTGTAAATCTGAGGTTGAATGAGGCACATCACACGACCATTAGTCAGGCTCTGCTGATGCATGATGGGAAAAGTTTATGTCTGCACTTTCCTTCCTTTAATCAAAGTAGATGCTGTCATTGAGATTACCATCGCAAATCTCTCACGTTCTCTCTCTATTTTTTCCTCTCTCACCCTATTAACAGGAACAGGGCATGCCATATCTTCTTGAGTTCCAACACTGAAAACCAGGGCCAATAAATTCTCACTGACAAGAAACTCTCAATCCCAGCAGAAAGTAACGTACAGACACTCCTCTTAAATTTAAGACTACTTTTAATTCTCATAGTATATACGAGGGTTTCTGAAGGGGCTTAAAGAGCCAAGAGTTGTAAAAGATGGCAGCAGTGAGATAGAGGGGACTTTCGCATACTGTATACAGTATACACTCACTTTATATACGACTGGTTGTTTGGTCGGTTATGTTTAAAATTTGCTTGGTTTGTTGAATGCTGTATGGTCCAAAAACCCTTTGCTTATCCTCAGACCAGTGGTAGGAGTAGACACAAGTGAACGTTTGTGGGTGTGTTACTTCTAGCATAACTCAATTAACGTAATTTAAATAAATTTTACTTTCATTAAAATTTTGGATTACTTATACTGTATGCCACCTTGTATACAAGGGTTTTTAACATATATATATATATTTTTTACATGTATGAAAGAAAGGTTTTGCTTGCCCTAGTGAAAAAAAAAAAACACTTTAGTGTATTATACAATATATTCAAATCTTCAATAGTACAATGCAAATATACTAACAAAAAGTTGTACTATTAGTTAATATATAAAAAGTATACTAACAACATGTAGTTAACAATTTTTGGAACTAAACTTTAAACATATTTTAAAGTAATAAGTACTTGCTCAATGTAAACAAACACCTGCACCAACAGATATTAACACAAATATAATTACAAAATTGTATTTCTTTGTATTAATAAGTTGTACAGAGAGTCCTGCCATACAGAAAGACAGGCAGACATGTATAATATCACAGTACCATTAAAGCTTATCAATTTTTAGCTTTAACCTCCCATCAGTGACGGGTACTTAAGCTAGTACTGCATAAAACAGTCTCATGGACTTTTATTTATCATTAAGCATATTGGATAATGCTTTTCACGCTAAGCATATCCCATATAAGAAAAGTTACTTTTAACCGCTAACTCCGCGGTTTACTACAAACGGCACCTTCATGGTTCCTTGTCAAAGGTTGGTTTGACAAATCCAGCAGGACGTTATCTGTACATTTTTCAGACTCACTATTTCCTAAAAAGAATGACTAACAGCTTAAGGAATAAATCCATTTAACAAGTATCTTATGTAGTAAAAAGAAAAATGCAAGCAATAAGTTGACTGTAGAAAACCTTACAGGATCCAAAGCCCTGGATGTGGGTTAAATGGCAACAGACACAGACAGAATAGTGGAGTGGTTGTACAGTATGATCAAGTCTCTCTAATCAGTAGTGGGACAGAGATGGGGTTCTTCTACAAGTCTAGAACGAGAGTTGTAATCTTCTAGAGTTTTAACCATGGGCATACGTTTTACCATAAACCATGAAAACCCAATGGACACTGAGCATGTACTATTCTTACACTATTTTATTTAGTGGACAATTCCTCTATCTGGGTAAATCACACAAAAGCAGAATTGGAGTATAAATAAAAGAAAAAGGCACATCCCCGGGAGGAATCCCGCTTCCTAAAGAAAGAGATAAAAACCTCTGAAAAACAGCGGGATATGCTTGTCTGTGACACATACAGCTGAAAATAAAGCCATAATCTGTAACTGTCCTGAAATTGTATGTTACCATTAAAAATCAGCACATTATTAAATAACACTAAACATCATGCCACATTTAATTCTTGGACTTCATTTTGTCCACATTCCTGCAGCTGGCATTATGACCTGGCCTCTGTCCAATAGTCACCAGGTATTTCTCTAAAGTAACTGTAGTCTTGGCATGTGCCTCATTGCTTTTGAGTGTCGACTGCTGATACGACCTCTGCTATGAACTTTGGCAATGGTTCTCCGATTGCAGTTAAATACTGTGAGAACTCCTGTTTTTGTTTGTTATAGAAAAATTCACTGGCATGTTAAGTGCCACATGACAACATGGTTGTTAAGGTCCAGTCTCTGTGACGTTAATCGAGTGGAATCTCTCTTGTCTGTCTATCCGAGAACACCTGCTCTGTATATTTTCCCAGAGGGTTTCCTGCTCTAGTACCACAGTTATTTGCAGCATATCATTGGACCTTAGCCAGAACAATGAGGCTTACTGAAGTACCCCAGACTTACTTGTGAGGTATATATGAGGCAAACAGCCTATAGACAGGAAATGGAAAAAATCATGGTAACTAGTGAGTTTTTTTCTTTTTTTGTGAGAGCCAGTCAGATGCTGCCAGTCAGTTCAACTCAGTCTAACAGCTGCTCCTGCAAACAAGGTCCCGGCAAACGAGGTCTCTTGCTCACCTCCTCTCTGTTCCCTTTTATCTCTCTCTTGAATGTCTTCTCAGTGTCATCTTGATACATTCTTAATAAAAAAGTTTCATCATTTACACTCTATTCTATACAGCCCTTCATGTAGACATAGATACACGTGCATGCACATACACCTCATTAACGGACTGTCGTAGTTTACTTTGAGCTTACTCTAACTTTTCTCATTACCTGTAGAATGCTGAACCATTTGTCCAAACACACCCACACACAACCAGTCAATGTCCCAGACAAAACTGGCACAAAAAACATGATGTTAAATGGACATTTAATGAGTGGGCTGAAGTGTGCGCGTGTGTGCGTGCGTCTGCATCTGTGTGTCTATGTACTGTATCTGTGTGTGTCCTAAGCCATGGGCCTAGCAGCTTGTCAATTCATTCGTCAGGATTGTGTGCTCATAAATTTAGTATCCACTTGTGTGTACTTTATGTTCTTCATAGAATTACTAGATTTTTATGAATAATATATAATGTATATCTACATACTGTATACGTACAGTAAGATTATTAGGTCTAGAAAAAAAGAAAAATGAAAAGAAAAATGAATAATATGTAAAGCACCATAGGAATGCATATGAATGTAAACTATGCTTTGTCCCAAAGAGATAACAGTCACCTTGATACCTTGCTGCCAGCGCTGTCTCGTATGTCAGCGTGAGACACACTTCAAAGGCAGCAATATTTTACAGTGCTGGCAAGACCTGACATTTGCTAAATGTCGCTAACCCCAAAAGCCTCAACTAGGAAGAGTAACTTATCCACATACTGAACTGACACACACAGGATTATGGGATAAGTAGGACAGGAACATATATTTACTGGGTAATTTATTAGGAACACTTGTATATTTATGCAATCAAAGCATAAAAACATGTCGAATGAGGTCAAGAGCTCCAGTTGATGTAGAGAAAATGCACGAAGAATGTTTTTCCAATCTTACACTATCCGGTTACATTGAACTCATGCCCACTGTAGTCTCAGATTGTCGGCTGGAAAAAGTGGAACCTGATATGTTAACTATTTTCGTGTATTTTGTACATTAAACTATTCTGTAAATAAACTCCAGAGACTGTTTGAAAATCCCAAGAGATCAGTTTCTGAAAAACCCAAACAAGCAACTGTGTCACTGTCAAAGCTACTTGGATCACACTTTCCCCCATTCCACTGTTTGATGTGGATGTTAACAGCTCTTGGCCTGTTTCTGCATCATTTTATAGTAAAAAAAAAAAAAAAAATTAAACAAAAATGGACTGATGAAGGTGATAGAACAAAGTATTATATTTGTTTCATTGTTTTTACTTGGTTTATTACTAAATACATCTAGGCTGCATTCTTTGGACACGCTCTATACTGTAGCTGGATTTCCATAAAGCTGTTTTGTGACAATGTGATAATTGAATTGAACGTAATATCATTCTATTCACTGCTCAAGTGTCACGATATTTGACAATGTAGGATTCTGTCTTCAGTTCGGTCCAAGGTGTACATGTGATTAGGTGTACTTAATTGACAGAAGCTCCTACTTAACATACACATAAACATAACCACACCAGGCGATGTGTTTGGGATCATTGTCATGCTGAAAGACCCAGCCACGTTTCATCTTCAATGCCCTTGCTGATGGAAGGAGGTTT
>JAOVVB010233400.1:0-19438 GCA_028570985.1 Heterobranchus longifilis
TGTGTGTGTGTGTGTGTGTGTGTGTGTGTGTGTGTGTGTGTGTGTGTGTGTGTGTGTGCGTGTGTGTGTGTGTGTATCTTTGCCCTCTAACCTTATTTTTCATTTGCGTTTTGTACCATTTGTGTGGAACCTTTTGTACTTTTGAGGTCAGAATCTTAAAGTTGACCTTTTAGGACAATAATGTCGAGCTTTACAATGAGCAGGCCTGATGCTGCTGGACAAACTGTAGTCATAATCATGTTGGACCATTCATTGCATTTGCTCTGCGATGTTCAGCAGCACTGCATCACCATAACGGCAGAATATTTTGTGGTGTTTAATTGAACCAATTTCTAAAAATGTAATTGTAAAAAAAAAGTTGAATATGGAAATGGAAAACATGATCTCATGGGCAAGCATATCAATTGCACGCTTCTTTTCACGTGCCATGTCTACGCATTTTAAGCTTTTTGCGTGTCATTTAACGCCCCGTTCTCATTCCCACCTCGTCACATACGGACGCCTGGTCAGGACTCTTTGACGTCACTCGTACACGTCAAACTGACGATCCACTACGGTCGCAGTTTTAAACACGTGGTTAACGTTGTGAATTCAAACAAAACTACTTGGTTATGTTTAGGAAAATATTTGATCATGGTTTGGGTTAAAATAAGTATGTTTGTTACTTAAATTAAGTTACGTACGTAAGTTAAGTAGTCAACGTAAATAAGTAGATGTTGACTTTTGGTTTCACACGGGACATGAACAGCGGTCTCCTGGGTGGAAGTCTTGTGTTTGTTTGACCCGTCCCTCCGCCCCATCCTCCTCCCTACGCTGACTTTTTGCTCTTTATACTACGTCTCCTGACTTACTGCAGATGGGTTTACATTAGAGTTATACGAAAGCCTGGTGTGACTAAATGACACGCGAAAAGCAAAACACGCGTAGTGATAACACACAAAATGACTTACGAAATTGCCGTGTTCATACGCCATGTTGTGAGACCAGGCTGACATGGAGCTTGAAACAATCCCATACTACGTATGTGCCATTTAAACAATAACATTTGCAAAAAACACTATGGAGAAAGCTTCTAGAAATCCATACTTCTGTAGTAGTCGTATAGTTTATGTTTCATTGCATTTTTGTTGATCACCTGATTGGCTGCAGATAGATGCTGTCAGCAGCAGTTTGGACTAAGTGGCTGAGGCACAGGCAAGACTTCTAGCCGGGTATATGAGTGCTCTTCTGCTGTTGAACCTGTCAAATACTATAGAGAGGCTGACTGGAGAGCAGTTCTCAGCAGTTCTTGAGCTAACATGCAGAATGTGCTGCCGTGGTGCTAACCACCTGGATCTGTGCCAGAGACTTGGCTTTGACTCTCGTGCATAGCCCACTTCTTGAGGTTGTGGTTTCATACCCTGTGACTTTAGGGAGCCACCAGACTATAAACTATACATACAATAAACACTCCCGGCAGATCCACTTGGCAGCCCCGTAGCTAACTCTATCCCCTCAGTATGTATGTTAATGTATTGTGGTTTGTGTGTGCAGTGTTTCCTCTCTGCACTCGCTGGACTCCCTGCCTGCTCTTCCTCCATGTTTGTCCCAGCAGAATTGTAAATGACTGGTGGGTGTTGAGGATGATCACATGTGACAGCTAATGCGTAGGGTTGCTGGCAACATGTGTCAGCGCCAGTGTACATTAACCTACATTCAGAGTGAGGCCTTTTTGAATCACACAGGAAAGGAAAAGGTCTCCTTTTGAATAAGATAATTTGTGGCATGTTTAATTTCTCTGGACCCACGTGCGTCGTTCATTTTTTAAAATGTTTTTTTTTTTAAGAGTTTAAGTGGCAACGTTAAGCTTATAGTGTATTGACAAGACCCTTCTTGTGAGGGGAAACAGCAGCTGACTGTGTGTGCTAACTGTTGCTAGAAAGAGAGACAGAGGTAAGGAGTATGTGGCGAGGAGGTGGCTCAGGTCAGGGCTGATCCCTTAAAGATAATCGCCCTCTCTAGGGATTTGTTTTTCTCATTTGTCCCAGGGCCTCTAAGCTGAGTTTGGAGGTCACCTGCTGTACAGGAAACAGGACCCAAACCTGGCTAGAGACACATTTGTAAGGAGCCAGGCAGGTATTGCTTTGGGGGAAAGCAAAGTAAGCAGTAAATAGAGTTGAAATATGAACACCAGGGGAGGCCAGGTCTATAGTTCATCCATGCCACTGAAATCAAAGGATTTGGGTCAATAACAAAACCAGTTTTAGCAGCATAGCTTTGAAGTGGTCCATTTGTGTTTATGTTCGTGGCAGTGAAATAGATTAGAGTCAATTTTGAGCCACATTTCACAAAGGTGGTGAAAACAGGCTCCTTTTTGTGTATTTAGTTAGATTTAAGCCAACTACTGTGCTTATTTTTGCTGTTATCATGTAGGTTTATGTTCAGGAGAGAAATTTGATTTAAGTCACTGAGCTGGTATTTCATGTTTCTTCATGTGTTGAACACTGTGTTTATCACTGGCCTCTTGTTTGCATTATTTCTCTATTTCCCATGCCTGAAAATCTACCTGATGCCCAACAATGTATTTCTCAACATGTCAGCTGAATTGCGTTCCCAGCTGTTTCGTGACTGTTTCTGTGTTCAGCAACGGATCTTGGAAACTTGGTGCTAAAAACAGAAACTTTGGGGATCAGTAACAGATCCGTGTAAGGAGCACACGAGAACCTAAAGACACTTTTGTCACAGTCGATCAGAACAGTGCCGCAGGACTTGACGAGGAGATCTGTCGAGGCAGCTACAGAGCTGCATAAATGAATAGCAGGGTTGTTTTCATGGGGATGAATTAAGCATAGTAAAAGCTGTAGTTGTGTCATTTTGTATTGTAGTGTATTCCTGTTACATGTGCATTTTACAGGCGTTCTGAAAAATGTCTCTAAATGGAGAAAGTTTTTGAGGTAACCAAGTTAATGAGTGGGATCTAAATGGAGTTACTTGCAGTATTGGAGATATTTGGCCTGGTTCATGCTTTGTGTGTAAATGAACCCTGTGCACTGCATATGGTCAGAAATGAATGAGTGGGTGTGTTGACCCTATAAACTGTATAGGAGCTGTTTATTTTTCTTGTTGTGGCATTATGCAGAAAGCAGAATTTTAATGCGGCTTGAGTTTTTGTGCAGTTTGAAAAGTATGAAAAAATGTGCATTCATTAACAGCACATTAGTGTTAACACAGAGTTTAAGTATGTCGTGCTACACCGATTCTATAACCGAAACTTTGGGCAGGCAGTGGCAACCCATGCCTAAATTTATACTGCATGGATGTGATCGGCCCCTCGCTGCCCTTGACAGGCATGAATTACGGGAGTTTCCAGCCACTATAATCCTCCCCACCAGATAATAACACCCTGCCACATCTCCCTGAGAGTCATGCCAGCATGCTTTGCGACTTAGCCAAAATATCTCAGGTGATTAATTTCATTCACTATGTGTGACAGCAAGTGATTTAGGTGAAGTAGAAATGGTCAAAGAGCTCTGGTTAGTTAAAAGCAGCCGAGTTACACTCCTGCTGCCCTAAAGGTATCCACGGTCTCCGTAAGAGACCCTGAGGCCATTCAGCTGCGGCTGCGTACTGCAGGAAAGGTGAAAGTTCAGCAAAGATTGGCTGTGGAGTTGATTTATGGAATTTAAAGTCAAAGACAGGTACAGCTTCAGACATGTTGAGTACAAACTGGATACTGTGTGTAGATCAGAATGATACTGTCTGTTTCCGTGGCCGTAGACCGTCCGAGCCTCTATCAACTCCCACAGAGCGCTGAGTGTGTGTGTGTGTGTGTGTGTGCGTGTGTGTGCGTGTGTGCCTTGTCTCATTTCTTTGTTTACACTCAAAACAGTGGATTTATAGGAGACAGATAATCATGATTTGCTGTTATAGAGAAGGTCACTTAAAGTTAAACACAACAGCTTGGAATTTAAAACAAGGAATGCAATCACAGCCGCAACACCAGATTCCATCAGAAAGCAAATTTGACATTTCTGCTACATTTTATTATATGTTGAAATCACCTCATTTGCCCTGCATTTTAAGTCTTTATCCATTGTGTTTTAACAGAAAATATAAGAAAAAAATGTAAATGACTGTATGAAACCCGTCATGCATAACATTTTGAGTTTTTTTTTTCTTCTTAACCATAAGAGGCAGCCAGTCAGAGTAGATTATACCGTAACCTTAACACAAGTGTAACACAAGCCCCGACAAAGAGGAAATCTCATATTTCTGTATGCTCAGGTACTCTGCCCAATGCCAGGGTCACCTTCACCAGGAAAAATAAATCCCTGGTGGCTCTCTAACACTACCCATAAGACCTCTCTCTCCCTTTGAGAGGCGGTGAGTGGGTGTCAAGCTAATGTTTATACTGTCTGCTCATGGTTATGTAAGCCATTTTGTCCTCTCGTTCTCTTTCTCTCCCTCTCCATCTCCCTCAGCGTGTTTAAACCAATCTACCTTTACCTTTTCCAACATGCAGCCAAGTTGTGTTACATAAATATTCTTTGAACCGGTTTAGCTTAAGGTTTTTCAGCATGCCAAGGTGTGTATTACATAAATATTGTAGGCCAGACTGTAGAGATGCACTGTACCATGGAAGCTGTGTTGTTTTTTTTTTTGCAGAGTCAAGGATGCTTCTCTTTCATGAGGGGTAGGTTCAGGGAGGCTGTGGTACTTGTCTGAACTATCCCTGTGATAACAGCCTCTAGAATGAACGAGTCAGTGTGTCTGCTCAAACACACACACACACACACACACACAAATGTATCTTTACAGTGGGCGGCTGGCTCTCCAGCAGTGTAAATACAGTACAGTACAGTACAGAAGTGTGTGTATGTGTTTGTGAGTGTTACATGCATGAGGAGGACATTGTTTTTTATACAACAGAACTCTCTCTCTGGTTCAGCTGCTTGTTTACTGACTCTGTCATGCTAATGTACTTATGTGGGTCACAGGGTTCATTCGTACCACGTGGGTCCTCTACCATACAGCCAGATCTCACGGTCCATTATTCACCCATAATGATGTTATCTTGATAACCTCAGAATAACTACAGCCCCCTTGACTTCCCTTGTATCTCTAATTTGTCATTTTCTTTGATTTCATGCTCTGTTTCTATGGCAACTAATTGTTATGCCAAGCTCGGATGACTTCTGACCTTTTCTTGTGACCCATAATGACCCGTTTACGGGTAATGCAGATTATGAATTCAGACCTAAGAAAAATTCCCTAAAAAGAGGAGGAAGTCCGCTTCGACTGACTGCTGTTATTGTGCAATATTTCCGGATTCTGATAAATCTCTGGCCATCCTTTCTGGTCTTAGCTCTCGCTGATTTAGCATTCCTTCCGCAGCTGAGAGAGGGTGGAGATATTTGAACCATTTGGAGAATGCTCCCAGTGTGACATCCGAATTACTTGTAGAAAAAGCATGAGGCCAATTTTGAGCCCAAACATCTGTCCTGTGGTTTTGGTCCTCGCACATTTTAGCGGGCACAGTGGGCTTTGTCTGGTTTCAAGCGCTCACATTTATTTTCCCTTTGTCATTTCATTAATATCTTTCCTAAGAGGCGTGTCGGTGTGGGAAGCAGCGAAGAGGGCAACAAGTGTTAGTGAGAGATACAAATTTCTGCTTGTACATTTTGGTGGGAAGAAACAGGCATTGTGTACTCGCACTCATCTGTATCCTCATGGGAAATAAACAGCAACTAAATCAGTTGTTAGCTTTGTGTGTTATCTTTAAAGATGAAAGGACACTGAAAACAATGAAACCGCTGCCCTGGGGTTTCTGTAGGAAGAGAAAAAAGCAACAACTGGAGCGAAGAATGAGACCTTTGATCTGTGCAGTCAGTCCCATTGAGTTAGTCTGAGATTGTACCCAGAAATAGAGAAGACAGGGGTCGAGAATCCCAGAGTCCCAGTTCACAGAAGTACACAACTGCGGAACTTTTATGAACATTATTTCAGAAGTATTGTGATGGATTACTTAAGATTTTTTTCTCCTCAAAAAATTCAAAACATTTTTATGTGTTATACTGTACATTGCAATGTCCTAAACTGAACATCTGTACTAAGTTAACATTATCTTTACAAATTTGCTTCTCTTGTACTCTGGCTTTGTGTTTTCAGTATGAGATGACACATGCAGGAATTAACAGTCTGAACTGCCGGCCTTAAAGACTCCTATTATGCAAATTTTCTGGTTCATTCTTGTATTTTGGGTTTCTACTAGAACATGTTTACATGCTTTAATGTTAAAAAAAAAAAACACATTCTTTTTCTCAGACTGCCTGTGCTGGAACACCTAGCAACTACAATATCTGTCTGAAACGCTCCATTTTAGCACCTGTCTCTCTAAGCCCCCCTCCTGAAAAAAGCCAGGTCTGCTCTGCTTGGTCAGTGCTTGCGGGTCTTCCGCATCTGCGCTCTCTGCGTCTCTGCACCTTCATTGCAATCGGGCAATGACTGTAACGGCACTGTCATGGTGCTTTCTCCCTATATAGTTGTGACATCACAACCTTACAGAAGTCCGGACGGCTCGTTTAAAGGCACAGTTTCTGAATACTAAAAATCTGTGTGCATTTCTCTGCGGATTGAGTTTTGATACAATTTTTACAGTAATAAATATATCACCTAGACCTGCTTTATAATAAAATAAAAAAAGACATGGAAATCTCACTTTTTACAATATGGGACCTTTAACATTACTGCATCTCTGCAGATTTGCTTCTTCTTTGCACTCTGGATTTGTGTTTTCAGTATGACATGAAGGGTGACACAAGGTCCTGCATGCAGGAATTAAGTTTGAACTGCCAGCCTTAAAAACAATGTTACTTCCAGTGGTAGATCATCATTTAAACCTCCATTGACACAGACAGAAATTGCAACCTCGTAATTGTTTAAGCTATGAAAATGACAAGCCAAACAAAAAGGAAATGCTGTTGGCATGTCCTTGTGGTGAAAGACGCACACCACTTTAACCACAACGCCCTAATTTTGATCCCTTTGTTGCATGGCATTCATTTTTTTCTCAAGCTCATTGAAATATTACATTATTATTCTTGCATATATACTGCACTCTGACAAACTGTAGGCTAACATCTCTCTCTCTGAAACAGCCTGATTTGGGAATGTCTGGTAGCTTGTGTTTAGTTTTGGGCTACTGGCAGCCGTTGGTGCACAGTCACTGCAGCCTGGCCTGTCTGCTCTGGTTTCATAAGCAGAGAGAGTGAATGACCTATATACTTCTCTGAGGGAGGGGAAGTCACCTTGTTGGTGGACCAGCAGGCAGGCAGGCTGGCACGCAGTGACAAGGTTTTAATGTGCGGCACTATTAAAAGTGTATACCACTCACTGACTGCATATTAGAAGCAGATACTTTAGAGGGACCTCTCGTATGCTGCTCGTGTTGTTTTTGGCTATAAACTTTCTTGGGCTGTTTTTTTTTTCATGCTGTGGACTGCTTTCTTGTTAACACTGCTTTGTAATGGTGTGAAAAGGCCAATGTATGGGAGGGGGGGGGGGGTATTCAGCAGATTAACATGCTGAAAAACACATCTTGACATGGATTGGATTTGTGCATGCACACGTACACACACTCACATTAGCTGAAACCATGGGGCCCAGTGCCAGAAAGATCTAGTCAGACAAACACCTCACCAGAGACTCCTCTAAGCGTCCTAACAAATTGAATGTGTGTGTAGATGGACAAGAGGGAATTAGATCAGTGGTCCTGATTGTATCTGAGTGTGCTGTTGCTGTACCCCTTTCCAGCTAGTCCCCTGGAGGAAATGTGTGTGTGCATGAGAGAGCGTACGAGGTAGAGAGACAGAGAGAGGAGGAGAGAGAGTGCTTGGCAGCTGGTTTGATGAAGGATGTAAGGAGAATGTTAACCAGACAATCACCTTGCATGTTATTGATTGAGAAGGGAGAGAGGTAATTAGAACAGAAAAGAAGGGGAAGCTGAGGCCACTTTTAATGTTTTGATACAAGGTGTTCTCTCTTTGTACCCATCTACGTGTTGTGTTCTGTGTGTGTGTGCGTGTGTGTGTGCGTGCGCACATTAAGGGACGTATCCTAATTTTTCCGCGTGTGTAGACCTATCCTTAAATGCATGAAGCTTTTAATCTACTCAAATCTACTAGAATGTAAATGTATGTTACATTTTTTATTACATGTGAGAGCCAACTGATTCAGTGTCATTCCATTAATAAGTAGCATACATGAATATAATATTCCTTCACTCATCCATAGGGCATTCTTGCTCTGAAAACTGATGAAACCATGTCATGTTTCATACCAGACTTTACTGGTGGAATAGGACAGTAACTGATATTATCAGAGATAACAATAAAAAAACAAAACACTTACAATAAGTTGATCGTGGTGAATTTCCATTATCAGGATAATCGTGAATATCCTCACAAGTGACTTGACCGGTGAATTGACTGCAGAAAATCCATCTTCTCATTTGATGTAACCTATTAAAAGAAGAAGTAGAAAGTGGAAGTGTTTGTTTTGTTGCATGCACAATTAACATCACTGTGCATGAATATCGCTGTGTATGAAAAGACTCAACCACCAAAAGAGTTCTTATAAAATCGTGGAAATGGTTAAGTTGCCGGCATCAAGGGAACGTAAAGGCTGTTTAATTTCCCTATATGCATTGGATGTATTGTATTGATGTAATGCTTAGCATCGAATGTTCAAATACTGACTAGAGCGCAAATCATACTGGATTTTTCATGCCAATAATATTTGAGGGTTTAAAAAAAGATCTTAATCTAAAACAATACTCATGAAACAAACATTTTTGATAAGGAACCCTAAAATTTGGTTCAGAATATCAACATTTTCTAGTTCAATAGTAAACATCTTGGTGCGCTCATACAAACTAATGGTGACAGTGCTTCTGAATGACGTCAAACATATACAGGTATTTGGCATTTCTGTACTGCAACTTCATGTTACTTATTGTCCAACACATATGTCAATACTGATATGATATAGGTGCTCTGTCAATCATAAACAGAATTCATCAGTGACATTATGAATGTCTTACCAACCTAAATGTTCTCATATTTTAGTTTGGAATAAATGTCTATAAACTGACAGAGCTTCTATAACCAATAGCATCCAAGCAACCAAGAGTAACCAACAGCCAATCTTTCACTGTAATTAAACAGGAGAAACAGTGTTTTTCCTACATTTGTGGAACATTTCACATCTTCCAATTAAAATTATGCAATTTCACATCATTTTGGACAATTATTATTGCCATATCTGTGTACAAAAAAAAATGGAAAAGCTAGAGCAGATAATAAAAAAACACACAAAAAGTTTAAAGCTATATCGATCAATCAGCTTAGGTGCTGCCTAAAAATCCTGAAACATGTCAGAAGACAGGAAATGCATGCACTGATTATAAAAAAATATTGTTGAATGTATAATCATCAAGGTGAATCTGATAATTTACCTTGATATAGATTATAGATCATATTGTCCAGCCCTACTTTGTGTGCACTGCGAGTCATTTTCACTTCTTTAAACACAGCAGTAAACTCCTTTGTTAATAGATTAACTATAGACAGATATCACCCATTACTTTTGAACTTTGACACCTATTACCACAACCTGCATGGTCTCTCATCTGCAGGAATAGGTAAACTGTAACTTACTGTAACTAATTCTCCCATTTAGCACTGCATGAGTGAGAACATGCTGAGCTTTAATGGTCGTGTAATTGTAGAAATCAGTCAGTAGTGAAAGCAGTAAATGATGCCAAAGTAAACAATGCCTTGGATCAGGCAGAACTGCAGCAGACTGTCATCAATTCTGTTGCCTGTCGGTCGTTGCTCAGAGTGAATAACGACAACACGACATGCTAATTACAGTACAGCACGCGTCGGTACTGACTTTTGACACTGAACTGGTTACACGGTTTACACGGACCTTGTTTATACTTGGTGTTAAAATGTGTTTCGATTATCTGAACACAGGTGGACAGCAGAGAAACATCACCGTTCACATCTGTGTCTATCATGCGTCTCCAGCTGACCACTTGTTTTTCGTAACCGTTTACGTCACTTCCGCTAGAAGTCAAAGTTCACAATTACTACATCCACAGTCTCACTTGTGACGTTAACAGTTGTACAGCTGGAGATATCGCTGTAAAATCCAACATATCTCCTTCCATAGGGCAAAACCATGGACGGTCACGCAACACTTTGTCCAACACGTCGTAAAATAGGCAGTGTTGGCGTGCCGTCAGCAAAACATTTACCACGCCCTGCATTGATGACAGATTTTCCTGTGATGTCCTTGTCAGGGACACATCAGCTTTTACACTACAAAAGATGTGATCAAATGCGTCCCAGACCCCAGCAAGTGGTTTGAGTGATCGGATCACAATGCGTCTTGGTAGCCATTAACACTTGTATTTCATAGCGCTGTCCACTTGTGATCTGATCGCCCAAAACCGAGTATAAACAAGGTCAAATATTTGCTCTATCATGGTTTGCATTATGTTTGTCCACCACTCAATCCTTTTTCCAGTGCCTTGCACTTTTTGGGTCAGAGAAGGGGACAAGTGTTTTGGATCATACTTAAATTTGACATCCTGTTCTGTGTCTCTCTGCTTATTGAATTTAAATAATCTCCTCTATAATTCTGTCATTGTCATCTCTGTAAGCCTGGTGAAACTATAAATCTCTCTTGGTTGGCAGACATCTTTATGGCTAGCCACATTGTGCTGCTACTGTACTGTGGGTTGTAAAAACCCGAGAACGTTTCACAATGTGTATCAAGCAATAACACTCTAAGGAAAGGGACCGTCTGCCCTGGCTTTGTTGTTGACTTTTGAAAATTCTTTGTTGATTTACTTCTAGTCTGGTGTGTGTTTGTGTCCTTTCAGCTCGCCACTGAGACAACCGTCCTCAACGGCCAAAGTGTGCCTGGTTTGTGGAGACGAGGCATCAGGATGCCACTACGGTGTCGTGACGTGTGGAAGCTGCAAAGTCTTCTTCAAAAGAGCCGTGGAAGGTAACGTTATTACATTAAGTCATGTTCAAACAAGATATCACTGCAGGTCTTTTCAAGGGTGACTGAGAGCTTAACACTCTGCAACACAAACAATTTAACAACCACATTTGCCAATTTGACAACACTATAGGCACAAAGAAACACAGCGCAAATACAGAAAACACAAGTAAATACAGAAATGCGGCAAGTCGCACACAACAACATGTGAAGTTACACACAATAGAAGTCTGTGTGTTGAAATCTGAAATCTGAGTGTTAAAAGGAAAATTAATTGATTGCTCTTTCATTTGCAAATTTGTTTTATTTTCTTGCAGTGTATTGAGCTATCTTGGCCACTTGTACTTAAAGAGAAAACCCAATCCTAAAACTAATAGTTGTATAATTGTAAGAGGAGAAAGCTAACTACTGTTATTCAGCAAGTTTCATTCATGTTGTATTACGGCAAAATTGGTTCTCACAGTTGTTTCAATTAATATCAAATCATTTCACACAATATAACCTAAACTGACAACTAGTGTTCAGAATTATTGATGGATACTCAATTTATTAACAGTAGTTTGTGGGTATTGCCTTATTCCAAGTACATTTAAGTTTCAGGGACAAGCTTTCCCAACTGTTAATGATAAAATGTGTGCCAATACAATAACTCTACTTTCAGTAATTTTCAAATTTTTCAGATACTTCTTTTCCTGAGAGAACAGAGTTTGAAAAGCAGACATGAAGCAGCCTGTTCTTTCCATTTAGGCAGTATGCCATGCTGATAATTTTTGCAATTCTATTAACCAATAGATAATGCTAGTTTTATTTGCACTAAACTGTTTTATGTAACAAACTACTGTTTAATCTCAGCAGACATTTTACATATTTATTTTTTCTAAAAGATCATTAAAATGACCAAAAACGCTACATTTATAGAATACAGCCAAGCTGAGTGACACATCAGGGGGAAAAAAGAAGAAAAAAAACATTCAGTAGGTAATTCTCCTGCAGCAGCTCTTTATGTTATATTTAGCTCAGGGAAAATCACAAGCAGCCATAATGTGCTTTTCATTTTGTGCGTGTTGCCTGAGGCGTTGGCCTCACTCATTAAGATGAGTGTTTGAATGAAAAACACACTTACACTTACAGACCCAGCGCAGGCGGAAAAAAAACAAGCAAACAAGCACTGCCAGTCAGGCATCAGGCCCTCTAGGTGTTTTCCTGACCGTTGGAGGAATTGCACTCATTCCCAATCAAATCATGCCTTAATTTGATGATATTTACACACCGTCATTATGGGAGACCTGAAACCAGATTATGTGTCAGGGGTTATCAAATCACACATGCCATTGTTCTTGCTTTAAGCGTGGCCAGCAGAGAGCCAGCGGCAGATGCTAAAGATCTGACTTTGTGTCAGAGTCAGGTGAGGCTCAGAAGAGCTCAGATCTCTATTGGCGATGTGATTATTATACTACTGAAACCCTATTTGTCTCTCATATTATACTGAAATTGACTCATTGATTGTGTGATGCCCTTTAAATCTAATGGCGTGCTCTTTACTTTATGAGTATCTCTCTGTTTTTGATGGGAGTTTTCTCCACTGCCAAACAACTGCAACTGTGCAAACTATGCCAGCGTAATAAGGGCAACCCATACAGTGGTGTGATGTCACCAAGGTTGCGTGTGACGTGTGTGCCCTTTCTAATGTGCAAAGTGAGCGGTTACCTTACTTGACCCCTCCACAGCTGCTGCTGAGGTGGAAAGAGAAGAGAGGTAAGGTGGAGGGAGGCAAAGGGTGAAAATAGTGAGAGAAGGATTTTGCAAAGTGAAGAGAGATAGAGGACAGTGAAACAGATACAGCGAGGGAGGGGGGGAAGGACAAAGAAAAAGTCAGACGCAGACGGAGAGATAAAGAGAGGAGGAGCAGAGAGAGGAGAGTAAGAAACAGGGAGAGGGATGGAAAACGATGTGTCAGCAGTGAGCGCCGGAGAGAGGTGTAAGTTAGGACGTGAGAAGACGTTTTACTCCTCCCCTCTCCCAGTATTTCCTCCTCCTTCTCCTCCTCTTTTCTCTCAAAGTTAAAAACTTAGACTTGGCATGTGAGACATAAAAGAAGACTGCAGAGAGTGGGCATCTGTAGAAGGCGAATAATCCAGCCCATGCTTAATTTCTTTTGGCACCGCCTGCCTCGGGGGACAAAACTTTTCGGTCGGCTGTAGCTCATTAGACGACTAACTGGCTCACAGCCTTTTACTACAGAGCTAGTTAGCATTCTGGAGTCATCATCAACAAATCAGATGAAATCCTCTGACTGTGGAGGGTCTGGTTTCCCCTTTATCCGAGTCAGACAAGCCATTGTTAGGTAGCTTTAAGCCTGGCACAGTTATTCTTTGAAGTCTACATTTTAGGTTTACATTTAGACCATCTGTTTGGAATATCTATTGGCCACATGGGTCCTTTACTGTCCAAATCTGTGCACTTACAGTCCTCCTCAAGAGGGCAAATATTCATTCCACTTAATTTTTGTCACATCTACCAGAAGGCACAGCCAACTGTGCAGCATGACGTTTAGAACCATGGTCCCAGGAAACATATATAAATACTAAACTATGTGCAGTTCCTGCGTGTGAGCTTTTCAAAATACCCTCAATTCATTCTTTAATCTCTCACATGAATACACACTTATTTAATAAGGGATATTTAATCCAGCTGCTGTCCTATTCACTACAAGTCATACAGTTTATCTTATACAGTAGGCAGTTCTTATACTCGCATATTTTATTTACTGTCATATTCTTGTACTGTATAGTAAGCAAACATAAAAGAATAACTTTCATGAAGCTTACAAGTTTTGCAGTTGTATTGCTGTTGACTCAACTGTCACATGCAAACATGCAGCCAATTTATAGTCTCTATTGAAATGACTGGATTCTTCAGTGTTGATCTTGCGCTGTGGGCAAATGTCTTCTGACACAAAACAACGGGTCCTAAATATGTGTTATCATCGCTAATGAAATGTGGAAATAGTTGAATGCATTCATATGTGCTTCTCTCCTGCATCCACTCCACTAAAGACTAGTTTGTTGATACAAGACAGCTGCACTCAATAAACGGCTCCATGTGGAGCACACTGGAAGAGTTGAACGCTAGCTTATTATTCACATGTCATCAGTGGCTTGGCATGTCTGCTTTTGCAATAATACCAGGCCCTGCTTTTAGCTCTCTAGCTGTTTTTTGCTGTTCTCTTATTGAACTGAGAGCTTTACAGAGACATTAGTCAACCTTGTTATGGCCTCAGTGTTCTGCGATGTGACTGGGTCGTGGTTTCCATGGCGCTGGTAACAATCTAAAAACCTATTCTTCGGTACCGCCTCTGTGGGAGAGGTCATCTGAGGACACATCGCGCACTGTTTCTGCTTTGACTGGCAGCCCTGCCGTCCAATCGCATCTTTTTTCAGCGCAGGCCGGGGGAATAAAGGCCTGCCTCTCGTGCCGGAGTGAATGCTTCAGGTTGTGTGTGAGCGGCTCATGTAACAGCGGCTGGAGTGAAGCCATTTAGCAGCGTTGCCCTGATCCCAGCTCCACAACACATGTCTCACATCAGAGCTTCTTTGATCAGAAACTGCATTCAACATTACAAACACAATCAGAGGCGCAAACAAACCGTGCACACATGCATGGACACATACTGTAAAGTATAACAGGCTATATGAATTCAGGTGTACAGCATGAGGTAGAAATTAAATCTACAAAGCTTACTGTAAGTATGTGTATGACCCACATTGCTAATAGGCATTTAGGTTGGAGAATGCAGCCTGAGGAAGGGTCTCTCTAATGCAACCTAGATACATTTACTGTCACGGGATGTGTGTGTGTGCATTTTACATCCTTACTGCTTTAAAAATAGACACATGGCTATAGAATATGTTAGGGCAGCAACAATTATTTTTTATAAACAAAAAAATCTGCCAGTTGTTTGTTTTTAATTAATTGATTAATTAATTATTTAGCCTGTAAAATACTAGAATAAAAGAAATAAGAAAGAAATGCCCCTCTGCATCTTCATATTGCTTGTTTTGTCTGACCAAGAGTCCAAAACACAAATGTATTCAATTTACAATGATGTATATGTATATGTAATAAAACAGAGAAATGCAGAAGCTGGGGCCATCAAATGTTTGGTGTTTTTGCTTGATAAAAGACTTAAATACCTAATTATCTGTTGATTATGTTCTATCTTCTTCAAATGACTAATCAATTAATTGACTAATTATTTCAGCACTACAATATACAGTATTCGCAGCATCAGTAACAGGTATGCTGTTTGTTTGGTGCACGTATGATGATACGACTCACTCGTTTCGTATGCACACACACTACTTCCTCTGTGCCCTCAGTTCCCCTGGCCTGCGCTGACCTGCAGGCCTGATGGCTCCTCAGTGGATATAATCTGACCTCCATCTCTTCCTGCTCCCTGGTGATACCTTTGTTCTTTGACATCAATGCAAAAAGGATCCATTGCAGTCAGTGGGCTACACCTTTTGTGTTCAACCAAATAAGCAGTGCCAATCTGATGGGCTTTATCAGTGTCTTCACTGATGATTGGTTTGTTAAAGTTACAGAAGTACAGAGTGTTGTAGCATTCCTTTTTTATGTCAGTATTAGGTTTTTTAAAGTCTTAACATACCACATGTGCTGTATAGGCTTGCACTTGACATGCACATCAAATGTACTTGCTCTATACATAAAATATAAAGAAGTTACATAATCCATGCTGTACAAGTAGAATTAAAGATATGAGTTTAAACTTTTAGATGCAGTAGGCATTCAAGTAATTTGGAGTGGGCATATTTCTGTTGTAACCCTATATATAACACTTAGCAGCGCACACTCTTTGATTTGAAGAATGTCAAATGTATTTTTAACCTCTAGTTGTAAGTCAACCATACAAATGTTTTTAGTTTGTACCAATTAATTTCTGAATGTCTTGACAAACAGTTGGTGTAGTGCAGGAATAAAGTTCTAATGCATTGTGGATGAGAGTACTGTAAGACAGATATTTAGATTCTAACAAAAACGCTGCCATAACTGGTTGCTTTTGTACATTAAACACCCCCAAATAGCATATTGAGGCCTAAATAATGACTAAACGCATTATGTACAAAGGGAGCAGATGGTGCAAATCTTTGTGAGATGAAAATGCACAGGACAACAGTTTTGAGATATAAGCAGATCATTATAGAAGTAGAGAGATTAGTAAACAAAATAACAGCTTCTATTTACATCCTATTTTAACTTCTGCACCCTCTGTTTTTATAATGATCCCAGACAGGGAAACTTAACTGTGAGTCCCATCCAACACAGCTGTTTGTGTGTAGTCCAAAGAACTGGAGTAGCACTGCTGCAAGGCAGTGATTTGCATAATGCTGGCCCAGTGGTAACAAAAATTACATCTCTGAGAGGCCTGTTTTTCTGGTTGTTTGGAATTTTTGTTTGCTATATAGGTTTCATACATTCATCGGTATTCATGCCGATGAATGTATGACCACATAATCGTCACAATTACTGTTTTATGAGTGGATAATTAAATGGCATTAATCTATGGGAGTGACACAGTTTCGAGCACATCCTTTAATGTAGTTATATGCCATCTTGTGTCTGCAGGACTGGCCTGCAACAAAGACATCTGCAGCCACTACTAAATGCCATCCAGTAGTATTATTGATGTGGGTCAGCTACTGTATCAGAGAGGCTGTTTACACAATCGGGGGCCTGGCCACTTGTGTCTAGTGGCTATTCAAACATGTCAGGTTAAAGGCTGTATTTTAGCAAAGGCCTGAAGTCTGTCTTTTGTTTGTAAAGCAGATGCACTGTAGCTGTGCCGGAGGCAGGAGGACTGCAGGGCACATTACTCTTGTTAAAGTGGGGTCCTCCCCATAGGAAAGAGTATTTCCCTTTCAGAAGAATGTCCTCATAACTGATGTACACCAGAGCTGACAGACAACAGAGACTACTCAGCAGGTTGTTGCCAGATTGTGAGATCATTAGCTAAAAGTAGATGTAAGTGGACTCCATTAAATAAGGTTGCCATGTAATGCTGACAGAGTGTGCATTGTACAGCAGACAAGACTTTTTAGAATGTCCAATTTAATACAGTATTTAATAATTTTTTTGAGTATATGAAAATATCTTGCTCGAATTTGGGTGTTTTTACTGTAAAAACAGAAAATATGACAATTGCTTCATAAATTAACAATTTGCATAGGATATGATTTCTTTTTCAGTTTTATAATACATTTTCCAAGGTGAGACTGAAAAAGTAGCATTCATCAATAGCCCACCACGTGTCTGGTTGATAAGCAAATGCACATATTCAGAGGTAAACATGCTGTGTGAGGGCGCATGCACGCACACACACACACACACACACACACACACACACACAGTGCATAAATAAACAACTTCTCTCCCTTTCACACAGTCGTGCACACACACACCATCGGACTGCGACTTCGCTTGTCTCATAAAGTGTATTTCACTCTAACAATTATTAACAAGATTCACAGGAATGAGCAAAACAGTTGACAGGAAGGCTCCAGAGTTTTCAGAATTGCCAATTGGGACGGCCTATCCAAGCGAGAGTGTGTGTACATGTGTGTGTGCGTGCACGGGGACGGGGAACGGGGAAGGGGATGGCTGCGTTGTGTTTCCTGTGTCGCAGTTTACTGTTTTTTAGAGCAAGAAAAATGGGCTTATGTAACGGTCATGTGATTTAGCCAGAAATAGTGGTGGGGCTACAGCTGCTGCCTCTCCTCCTGCAGCTCGGTTCCTTGGCTTTTGGCAGCAGCCAGACAGACACACTGCGCACTACTCCTGCTAGCTCAGAAAACAACTTCTGCTCAGTCCTACACACAAATACAAATACTGTAGTGTAAATGCAACAAAGGCAATGCACAGAACGTACATGTTTGAGCAAACTGCATGTAAACACGCACAAGCTTTCATGCTCAAAACAAAAGTCTATGCCAGAAATCTCGGATACTTTCTGAAGAAATAAACGATACAAGGCGAACATGCAGGGACATACAGATGGATATACCTGCAAACATGTGCATGCACACAACCCTATACACCATCTGAGATGCATTTCAGCATCAACCCTAATAGAGCTAAGCCATGTACTGAGGTCATTGGAGTCACTACACCACACTATACCACTCCATCTGGGTTGTGTCGTGAATTCCATGTGTGTGTATTTGTTTGTGAAAGCAGATACAACATTTGCAGTTTTTTTTTTTTCAAATTGCCAAGTGGAGCAGCTTTGGCTGTATTGTGTGTATGTGTGTGCATGTTTTGTGTGTGTGTGTGTGTGTGTGTGTGTGTGTGTGTGTGTGTGTGTGTGTGTGTGTGTGTGTGCGCGTGCGCACGGGAGTGAGAGAGTGAATGACTGTATGTGTGCACGAGCATGAGCCTGCCTGTGTGTGGGCGTATGGCGCTCTGAGGCTGGCGGACGTGTGGAAAAAGGGAAAAAGGAGGGATGGAGGCGCAGGCGTAGAGAAGGAGAAGAGTGGAGGAGGAGAGGAGCTGTACAGTGAAGAACTAGTGGAGCGGAAGGAAGCGCTCTGAAATGGGAGATCATTGGGTTTAGCTAAGGGCTAGGCAGGAGGCAGGAGGGATTCTCGCCATGTTAGCATCACTGTCAGGAATAGTCTAGCTGCAGCCAGTGTCCTGGTTCCAGCGAATATTAATACCCTCATGCCATATACTGTAAAATACACCATTAGTCATGCGTTGTAGAATGTGAGAGCGGAATAATCACAATTTCAATCATGTTCACAGTGATAATCATGAAATGTAGATCTCTGATATTGCCAGACATTTCACGGGTTTCTGTGTTGACCTACATTACAAACAGTCACCGACAGACTCTACAGTAGGATCAAACATTTGCTTCTGTTCATGTAATCACATTTATACAAATATTAGTCAGTACTGCATAAGTTAGCCTCCTTTATCATCTTTTTTTTTTTTAAATATCTTTGCTGCACATCACTTTGAAAATATCACGGCTGCTGTTCTATGTCAAACTGTATTTACGGTCCACCATCGTACTGACGCTGTGTCTTGTCTTCCTGTAGGTCAGCACAACTACCTGTGCGCCGGGAGAAATGACTGTATCATTGACAAGATCCGAAGGAAAAACTGTCCAGCATGTCGCGTACGGAAGTGTCTCCAGGCCGGGATGAACCTAGGAGGTGAGGAGTCATGTCCTCATTACAGATTTTCCCTGTCACGTGTCTCAGATGTGACATTTGAGTCAGCCACGCTCTGCTTATAAGAAATGATAGATATGGAAAAGTAGGTCTGTGGCTGTAGTCACAGGAGGCCTGAGGATGCTGAG